>MU795116.1:0-55598 GCA_027886305.1 Lentinula aff. lateritia
CTCTCTGTCATTATCTTGGGACCAGGTATGTGTTTACTTAGTATTACCTATGACTACGATACTCAATATATCTCTGTCATTATCTTGGGACCAGCTCGGGACCAGTCTGTCCACGCTCTGATCAGTCGCTCCGCCTCTACCGCTTGCTCTGTCGTTCCGCTCCACCGCTTGCCCGTTGCTCCGCTTAGTCACCCCGTCTCTGACGCTTTGTGACAGTCAGGTAGCACCTGTAGTACAGAATATTGACATTGTGTGACCGAAACCGTTGTAATAATGGATATAGGGTGCAGATAAGATAATGTAACGTGAGACCAAGTGATAATCTGAAAAAGCGTGGTAAAATCTTCACGCGCGCTAATCGGGCAGACTGGAGAAGGTCAAGCAAGGTGAACAAGGCCCCCGGAAACTACTGCAGAACCCCACCTGAAATAGCATCATTTGGGACCCAAAATTTGCTCAATCCCTGCCCAAAAATAGCGTCAAATAGAGCTCAAACGGGCAGACCTTGTCCATTATAGCGTCATTCAAGCTGGCTGAGCAAAATTTTGAGACTCATGGGGGAATAACATTCAAAAGGTGCAAACTTGATTTGATATCGGCTCGTAAGCTAGTAAGCTTCTACTCTTGAGAGAGTCAAGACCCTAAATAAGTAGCAGAAATGGAAATTTTACACTTCTGGGAGAAATTTTTGGACTACATGTGACCAATCCTTGTCCGAAATAGCGTCATTTGGGCCCAAAACATAGCGTCATTTAGAGCATCTGGCCGGGTGGGGTTCAGTAGTAGTTTCCGGGGGCCTGGTGAACATGAATCCAGTTGAGAGCAGTGACCAAGATATCAGATGCTCAGCCAGTGGTGAATTTCAAGACCTTTCGGTTGCTTGTCGTTTGGAGGGCTACAGCCTCGCGCCGCCTAGCTTTCTCCTGGCTCCATCCCTCTCAAATTTCTGTTTCCACGATTCCTGAACAACATTGAAGCTCCATCATCTTCACCAGGCTTTGTCCCGTTGCTGGCTTTTCATTCAAAATACGTTCGTCCATCGTCAAACTTTTGATCACTGAACGATATTGGATGGCCGCCGCGCTTACATAACCTGCGAGTGCAAGATTTGTTTGAGGTTTTACGAATTACAAACATGTTATTCCTGTGCTTCGGCACATATAATCACCTTGAAGTTGAGGACTTCGTCAATCTTTTCCCCTGCCACTGCCGGTCAGTCGTATTGTGCCCAAATTTCCCTCTCTATTCTTGCTGGCAAGTTGCTACCATCAAACACCATCACCTCGGTCAAATCTTTGAAAACTCCGTTCCGAATCATAGACCTGTTACCTGGTGAATTCCTAGCACCATTGACGATGCGCATCGATATTCCGCTTCATTCCATCCTTGGCCTCGTTTGTGCCATGAATTTCGCCGTATACGCAATCCCTGTGCATGTAAGTTAATTTTAACTGTCTGTATCTCAATTTTCGAGCTATGGATCTCACCCTTACCTGATATTAATTTGTTCGTAGACCGACGTTCACTCGGTCATAACTCATATACACCCAACCTTTGTGTCTAGTCCGAGCTCAGCCCCTACCCGAACAGCTTCTCAAGATATTAAACCCTTTACTAAGGCCATTACCAGGGGTCTGACACAAGAGACCACAATAGTCCGCATAGAGTTCATGAAGCCTCATGCTCGCCGACTGTTCAATGGTCTTGACGAAGAACCCTACAATCCCCCAATGCTTGGAAGGCCAAATCAGCCACCGCAAGCTACTCTGTCCGAACGTATACAGAAGCTCATAGAGTCCTACGCGCGAGATAGGTTGTGCGATGCCCATCGAATTATCAAACTCCAGTTCACAAATGCGTTCCAGTCGCAAGGATCACGGAAGGATAAGAAAATCGGGATGTATTTTTGGGGCGTGGGTGGTGATTGCGTTTACCATGATCTGACTGGAAGGTCGAAGAAATGTGAGGCGCATCTTGACGAGCGTAAAATTTATAATGCAATCGGGGGGTATATCTTGGAGAGGACGGGCGCGAAGTGGGCACAGGAGCATAGGGGTATTACCTGCACCATGATGTAATCTGGACTGGACCTCTGAAATCTGAGTGTTTTTGGACTTCGAAATACGTATCGTCATGTACTGATATTCATATTGGATACTCTTCAATTTCTCTTGATTGCCTAGTCTTCCATTGTCAATCGGAGTCAAATACATTACCACCACACTAGATGCGGAGTCCTGGACATTCCTAAATCTACTGGGCTTCCGTGGGCCTTCCAAACTTTAACACGCGAGCTAAACGAACACTTCCGGCGAAGTATCGTTAGAACTTTAATTCCTCAATGACAGCGGTCATCCATTGTTCATGGCAGTCAAGCGAGACCCATATATTTCAGCTCATAAACCATCCTCATAACCAACATTACTTGCTTGTTCCTTCCTTAAAAGTTAAGGCATCACAGAAACAGACTAGTCAGCAATGGTTCTCAAACTCTATTCCCACGCGATCTCCACCTCCGCTCAGCGTGTCATCTGCGTTCTCGCCGAGAAAAAGATTCCATTCAAGATTATCGAGGTAGACATCCTCAAAGGTGAAAACAAGGAGCCGGCGTATAAGGAAATGCAGCCTTGGGGTTTACTTCCTGTTCTGGTAAGCACGTTCAGATTGTTAGCCAGCCTATCAGTCATTGACCATGTTCGATCCTATCTGGCAGGAGGACGACAACGGGTTTCGTCTATACGAAAGTCGAGCGATCTGTCGGTACATTGCAGAAAAATACGCGGACCAGGGAACGCCACTGATTCCAACTCCTACGGACTTTGAAGCGAGGGGACTGTTCGAGCAAGGTCTGGCGATGGAAGCTGGAACGGTAGATCCCTGTGTCTTTGCAGCGCTGAATGAAAAGCTCTTTAAACCGTGAGTCTAAAAGATATTTTATATTCGTTGTGCCTTCCTCGGAATCACTAACCCCAATTCGATCACTTGGTAGATTCAAGTCGGGACTATCTTGCGACGACGAATTATACACGGTTCTGCTTAAACGTGTCGAACTCGTTTTAGATGTGTATGAAGTGATTTTGGGCAAGCAGAAATACATTGGAGGAGACGTACGTTGCAGGAAATTGATCTTACTTGGTGCATCGTATTGATGAACTTATTTGACTAGCAATACACCCTGGCAGACATCTATCACCTGCCCAATGGGTATACATTGCAGACCCAGTGCGGTGAACTCGTATTTTTGTCAGAGAAAAGGCCAAACGTGGCGCGCTGGTGGACGGAGATCACTGGAAGAGACGCTTGGAAGCAAGTAGGGGAGTTGAACAAGCCGGGACTCCATATGTGGGAGTAAACGAATACATCGATGGAGGGTTGATGTGCATCTTGGAAGAGAAAGAAGGCAGAGATCTTGTAGCCACCGGTAATAGAGAAAGAATTGCATTTGTGAAATCTGATTTACACCCAACATTCACGCCCATGCAATCCTACCTGTCAATCCTGCAGCGCTTGAATATCCCTATTGCTCGACTCGAGGTAGGTGTCGTAAGAATCGTAGGAATCCTGGTAGGCAACTATTGTAGACGGAAAGAGAATTAGTTGATGTTCAAGTGAGGGGATAAAGGAAGATGCGGAAACTAGGTAACAGAGAAAGTCGAAAGGAGAACGTAACTTCCAACGGTAGACCAAAGACGAACGGCAAGAAAGACACAAAAATCGTAGAGAGGTTGGAGACCTACCAGGAGCACCTGCCATTGCCCGATACTTAGCTATCACCGTCCTATTATGTGCGATCGCAGCTAGTTGGGCATGTTTGATTGTGCCTGCATGAAGAGGAGAACGACAGGTTGGCAATGAATAGGTGTGTAGAGGAAAATCAACACTCACCCGAAACATGCACAACATTAGGAATGAACTTTATGCCCTCTAGACCGTCGAGCAACGTGAGAGCACCCCAAACAATATTGTGTTGGTCTCGCCCAACTCGAATGATGCAGATGTTAGTTGTAGGGGAGAAATATTTGACTGTAAGGGAGAGGTAAACATCAATGATTGATGGAATTTCGTTTCGAAAAAATTTAGGACCAACCAGACAAACTCAGCCCGACCTGACCCCATCCGACATCCCCATAGTTCGAGATAACACTCTGCTTGAGTGCGGAGTAGATTTGTTTGCTGTCCAAGTTCAGTCGGGTAGGTGTGCTTGATCCTGAATGAGGAATAGGAGGAATGGAAAGTATCTTTGCATCGGAGGTGATGGGTATGAATTCGACTAGAAACCACCGATTCTCTAGAGTTCCTCAATTTTGTGACAGATAACACAGAAAATGCGGCCTACTTTAAATCGAACCATTAGAAAGTAGTGCGGGATCGATATTGTGGTCAACGCACAAAAGGGCAATGCGGGCCGAAATTTCCGTCCAAGGAATCTCCTGTCTAATGTGCTCATCTACTCGAGCAAGATGATAATGTGTTCAAGCTACATCAGGCCGCAATTGCAGCAAAATTTCAAATTACACCCTCTTTACTCGCTCTTCTCATTCAGCTTCCCTCCCTGCCAACTCAAAGAAGTCACCCTACTAATTTGCGATATTTCCCGTACGTCGTGCAATGATGGTTTGAACTGCAAACTTTGGTGAGGGCTCCGCGGACTACTTCGCGATGCACCAAAGCTGTGGAAATTCGGTTGCGTATTCCTAGTTTTTGTGGTGTCAAAGACAAGGTCTCGAACTTCGCTGGCACTGCGCTCAAGTCAAACGTTTCGAAATGAGTTTGGGGTTGATGAGAAACACCGAGTCAACTTTGGAAACTTCCTGACAAGTTTCCTAATCTCACGTACTTCCCTGGCTAGCTTCCCGATATTGCTCGTCCAAAATCGTTCATCGTATAAAGGACCTAGAACCTCATCCTGCACTGGAGAGCATCCACCTTAGTGCTCGGTGCACCGGGTATCGCGACCTCAAGGGTTTGAATCTTCCGAACCTGAAGTCTTTATTTAGTTCGATGATCAGTCGGGGTAGGCGATCTTCCGTAGATGGCCCTCATCCTCTGGGGCGAAGTCTCTAGGAGGTTTCAATCTTCTTCCACTCATACCATTCTCGCAATCTCTTTGCGAGAGTCTTAACCAGCATTCCGACTCTGTATACTGTCCATATTTAGCACAGATGTCGCGGCAATAAACAGAGAGTGCCTGCTTCCTGAACTGTTGATTATCGAGCTTGGGAATATGAATGCGATACCGAAAGGATGTGTGCTAGCCGATGTGCTCGAGTCAAGGTGGGATCTAAGCCAAAAATCAAGTAATCTGCTACCTTGACAGACTGTCGGGAAAATGGATTTGCAAAGTGACACCTAAGTATGTCCCTATCTCTTTGTCGTCGTGTTCAATTTCGGGTGAAATTGTCACCCCTTAGAACCTTCTTATCCTACGCTCAAGATGTTGTTGAAGTTCTAAGCAGAGAAACCAGGTACATTGGAGGTTGAGATGGTGGTCGTGCGCCTGAAACGCGGGCCGAATATGTCCCGAGTCACGACATCCACCAAATCAGTTGCGACTGCCAACATCGGACAGGCTTCATCCTTTCCAAATTTCCTTGTTTCTATCATAACCATGGAGCCACCTATGCCAGCCGCCTCGGCGGATCTGGCGACAACATGGGCATTCCTCGAGGAGGGTGTAGATCATATCATGACCAAACTTCAAACAGGCGTATCGTATTCCAAAGTAATTGTCATGCATTCGTTTGATACCCGAAACTTAAGAGGTGTTGGAACAGTATATGTCTCTCTACACCGTGGCCTATAACTACTGTACATCATCAAAAATCAACAATACGAGCTCTGATTCTGGCATCGGTGGTCTCAGCAATCGCAGTAAGTACTTTTGATGAAATATCACCTCTTCGTTAGTGCTAAACACCCTACAGCGGGGGCCAATCTAATGGGCTCTGACCTTTACAATCATCTTATCCGATATTTTGTTGTTCACCTCAAGAACCTGCGTGAGGCAAGGTCGTTATCTATCTCACGCATGATCCTCGCTGATGCTAACTCCAGCAAAGCGAAGCGCTCCAAGAGGAAAAATTGCTCCGTTATTACGCACAGGAATGGGATCGTTATACTACCGGCGCTAACTACATCAATCGTCTGTTCACGTATCTCAATCGGCATTGGGTGAAGCGCGAGAGAGATGAAGGTCGAAAGAATGTGTATCCGGTTTACACGGTGCGTTCTTCAGAGCTATACACTTTGCTGAGCCTTACCTGCTACTCATAGCTAGCGCTCGTACAATGGAGGAACAACTTATTCGTTCCTATCCAACAGAAACACACCAAATTGGCTGGTGCTGTTCTCCGTTTGATCGAACAGCAGAGAAACGGCGAAACGATTGACCAAGGTCTGGTCAAGAAGGTCGTGGACTCGTTCGTATCACTAGGCCTCGATGAGACTGATACGAACAAAGCGTGCCTAGATGTTTACAGAGAACATTTCGAGGGCCCTTTCATCACCGCCACGGAAAAGTTCTACAAACAAGAATCAGAGTCGTTTCTTGCAGAACACAGCGTTTCGGAGTACCTGAAGAAGGCAGAGGAACGCCTGAAAGAGGAGGAAGACCGCGTAGATCGGTATCTGAACACTCAAACACGAAAGGCTTTGATCGGTAAATGCGAACACGTCCTTATACGCGAACACGCCCCATTAATGTGGGACAGCTTTGAAAACCTACTGGACTTTGACAAGGATGAAGATCTCCAGCGGATGTATGCCCTGCTATCACGTATACCAGAGGGTCTTGATCCTCTACGGAAGCGCTTTGAGGAGCATGTGAAGAAAGCTGGTCTGCTAGCTGTTTCCAAGCTAGCGGGAGAGGGTACCACGGAGGAAGCATTAGATCCGAAAGCCTATGTCGACGCTCTGTTAGAAGTTCATCAGAAGAATTCAGAGACGGTCACACGCAGCTTCAGAGGAGAAGCGGGCTTCGTCGCGAGTTTAGATAAGGCTTGCAGAGATTTTGCCAACCGCAACGCAGCAACCGGCAACTCCAACACCAAGTCACCGGAGCTTCTTGCCAAACATGCAGATCTCTTATTACGCAAAAACAACAAACTAGCTGAAGAAGGTGATCTCGAGGGCGCTTTGAATCGCGTTGTGAGTTCATTTCTTGAAGTGGGAACATCGACATACTAAATTTCTTTCAGATGATTCTGTTCAAATACATCGAGGACAAGGACGTCTTCCAAACATTTTACACAACGAAATTGTCCAAACGTCTTATTCATGGGGTATCTGCGTCAGACGAGAGTGAGGCGAGCATGATATCCAAGTTAAAGGAAGCTTGTGGTTTTGAATACACCAATAAGTTGCAGCGAATGTTCACAGGTATGTTCTGCGGTATTGTTACCTGATCTCGTCTGATGAAATCCTATAGATATGAGCCTAAGCAAGGATCTCACTGACTCTTTTAAAGAACGGATGCAACAAAATCATGATGATATGGACATGACCTTCAGCGTGATGGTATTAGGGACGAATTTCTGGCCACTTAATCCCCCTAGTCACGAATTTGTCATTCCAGCAGAGATTCTGCCCACGTACGACCGCTTCCAGAAATATTATCAGCAAAAGCATTCTGGGCGGAAGCTGACTTGGTTGTGGAACTACTGCAAGAACGAACTGCGGACGAACTATCTGAACCAAAAGTACATTTTAATGACAAGCTCATATCAAATGGCTGTGTTGGTGCAGTACAATAAGAACGATACGCTGTCGTTAGAGGAACTCATAGCCGCGACGTCTATTCCGAAGGAGTTGATGACACAGATTTTAGCGGTTTTCGTGAAGGCAAAAGTCTTGATCAATGAAGAGACTGATCAATACGACTTGAATCCTGGTCAGTGCTGGAATGATCGTCGAGCAAAACTCACTCCTTTCAAGGCTTCAAGTCCAAGAAAATCCGCGTCAATCTTAATCAGCCAATCAAGGCTGAGGTGAAGACTGAGACGGCTGACGTCCTCAAAGCTGTCGACGAAGACCGGAAATTCGTCATCCAAGCTACCATTGTGCGGTATGAAACCACTTTATTATTCGTCTGTCCACCCTGAAATTTAACCTTCTCCTTAGAATCATGAAAGCTCGCAAAACGATGAAAAACCAATCGCTTGTTCAGGAAGTAATCTCACAGATTTCCCAACGTTTCGCACCAAAGATTCCTGACATTAAGAAGGTTTGTTCAATTCCCTTCCTTCTGACCGATATGTAATCATCGGTCTAATTACTCGGTATCTTTTACAGGCAATCGACACTCTCCTCGAAAAAGATTATATCGAGCGCGTTGAGGGTCAACGAGATACGTTCGCCTACGTTGCATGAATTCTCTGTAATTTCTTATATTCGCATTCGTTACATCTTCATCTTCTGTATCATTAATGCAATGTTTCATAGCTATTACCCCCCTACGATGTTCAGTGTAGCCATTGAATCGGATGGTGATTGGTGGCACGAGCGAGTGCATCTGACTAGAGTAAATACTCCGGATAGCGATGAAGCCGTAATCCAGCGATTGGTTGGGAAAAGCGTGTTTCCAATGTTGAAATATCGCTATTTCTCCGAGTTTCACAGCCACTTCTCTCTGGATGCCATATAGTGGTGTACCGAACTGGCTTTTCTGGACACGGCGCTTATGGTTTCTTGTTAAAACATCAGTATCCTGACCAGCGCATTTGCCCAATGTGGCAATTACTCCGCCACCCGAGGAATATTCTCATCCCACCAATTCGCTGGTTGTGAAAGGGTTCGCACGCATTAACTCAGAATGACTGCTACGAGATTTAAAAAGCTGCTCGAAGCTAAAAACACATTTTGTGGTTCCCTTCCCCAGATCGAGCTTCCTCACTCTCCATGGACTCAACATACGGAAGCGCCTTCGTAGGGCTCATCGTCAGTGCCACGTAAGTGAAGATACTTTAAACTTGTTACACCTTATCATTGGAATGGTACGATATTCAACTGAACCAATGCTATTAACAGTTTGTATGGCGCTACGATTCTGCAGGCGTGAGCTTTCGACATGGCATCGAAGAGACAGCTCATAGTGACTTCTCTGAACATTGCAGATATCTCTATTACAGGTAATGATCGACGTAGGATTGGATCCTTTCCCGGAACTCAACTCTTCACTATATTAGGAATTATCCCAAGGATACATACTTCCTCAAGCTTCTGGTAAGATTTTGTTTTTTCCAACCTGAATCCTTGGGACTTGTCGGCCCGGAAACCTGAATTCAAGCAGTCACAAAGACTTCGACCCACAATTCGGTTAAACCGGAACGCGAGTCCTGAAGCCAATGAAATAGGGTCTTCGAAGTGTGTAGCATGCTCATAGTCTTTTACATTGTGGAAGGTCTTCGCATTATGGTATCGACTGTGTTCTGCAGCTATTTTTTGTGTGTTACTCATGTAGCTCGAAGTATCTTTGACACCATCCAGCTGGTTCTCTGCATAACTGCGATGTATTGGTGAGTCCTGCTGGTACATGCAGTAGTATCATGCGCAATGGCTCCAACTATCTATCCTCTAGGTATCTGATTACGAATTACGACAATCCTCCAGCACTTAGTCGCTTGACATGGTTAGTACTCTCGAACTATGACCGCTAAATGTACGTATTCCACCGTGCGCAATTCTACAGGAGCATGGAGGTATGTGACGATTGGTCCGCGATAGTCTAATTGGACACTGAGAAATCTCTCTGTCACATTTAGCTGCAAACTGATTGTAATGTGAGAAAATGACGAAATTTGAGCGGCCAGTAGGATGACCGTGTTTTTCAGGGAGTTATCGCGCTATTGGTCGAATGGTATGTCGTGTTCCGTCCGCAAAATCGGAGACCTTCTGACGTTTGCATGTGAAAGCTTCTTTGCTCGAAGAGTTTGGTTGAGTATGTGATGGGATATTGGAACCGGGTGCGACGCTGAGATCAGAAGTAGTGTCTTCTAACGTGTATCTGGTGACTGTCATCGTGGGTTACACAGATTCGCTTTGAGTTGAACATATTGATTGAACAGAGCTCGTACCACAGGTCATATTGGCTATCGTACACTTTGGTAATTGGCGAACAAAACACTCCCACATCTGCTGATTCCTTAATTGGACATTCGGTAGTTTTGGGTATAGGTATGTTTTTATTGACCCGGGATTTTATCGCGAGACTGGAACATTCTTGTGGCGGGATAATCCAGTTTTTACGATCGACAGGTATGATATATGTACACCCAAAAACATTCGGGTCTATCTAAATAAAGCGATCCCCATTGCTAGTTTTCAACTGGTGTCCAACACAGAATTTGGAAATTTGATTGTAAGAACATACACATAGTCTAAATCATGGTGAGTCTGCAACTGAGAAGCATCACAGTGGGTGACAAGCGCAGGAATCGGGAGTGCAGCAGCGGCAGATGTTATCATTGCCGGAGCTTTATGCTTCTATCTTTCTAAAAGTCGAACAGGGTTCAAGAAGTAGGTCATCGTTCTCATTCTCAATAGCAGATTTTGACTGCGCTCTTGAAATAGGACTGACTCTCTCATATCGACGTTGATCGTATACAGTCTGACCACCGGATTGATCACTAGGTAGGATCCTCCACATTGTGAATGATGACTGATTCGACACTTTTCTTGATAGCTTTATTGGGATCGTCATAGTGGTTACGGTGAGAAAACTTCCATAATCACGATATAGGGGTTGATCCACCGAGGATACAATTTAGTTTGCTACCATGCCTAACGACTATATTTGGCTTGCGTTCTTCTGGATAGATGGAAAGTGTAAGTGGCTCCATATTATTGACATTGGTAGCTCACTTCTATATTCAGGCTATGTAAACTCCTGCTTGGCTGCGTGAGGTTTTAAAATTTCCACAACGTCAAACTATTGACTTGGGAGCCTCATCTACAATTAGTCTCAATAGTCGGGAATCATTACGTGAAAAAGCATCACCTCAAGATGGGAGCTTTCTCCAACTTTCAAGGGTAACAGCGAATGGTACACATATATCTAGCACTGAGTCCAGGGTAATCATAAGAGGACTGGTTTTTTACAAAGCCCTGACCATATTGTTCTGTAGTCTGACGGTACTCGTTTGGCTATCACAGTCCACACCGACACAGTTTTCAAAACAGATTACACTGATCCGGTAATGATTGATGCTCGAGAACTTGATTGTGATTTACTAACCGTTCTTTTCCAAAGTCAGCGTCATCAGAGTTCTCTGTCTTGGAACGAAAGTCGGGCTCTATTCTGGTGAGAAGTAACTATAGAAAGTATACAACATTGCTGATCATTCTCCATGATTAAGGGTCGATAAGGTTCATTTGGGTTACACGTAGTAGCGCGTAGCCTGACGCCTTCTATGAATCAGTTGTATCTTCATTGTAAACATTATTCTACCCCATTCAATGGTTTCAAAATGAGTCGCGTCACGATATACAGTTCAAATGGATACTACCTTTTTATTATCTGCACCTTGCTCAGGTTGAGACGCGTGATATGATAGCCGCGGGTTTGTCACGAGATTCGATCGGGACTATCGGGCAAACGTTAGGGCAGGCCTACATTTGAGTTGATGTCCACCAACCTACGCGACGCACTCTTGAAGAGTTTGACGACACTGCAAGGCATTCGCGAATTTCATCTGCATGTACTCGTTTCATCCCCTAGAAAACATCTGTCTTTATTCCCTTTCTCCAAGCCGAAATGCAGGTCCTATGTGCAGGATATACTCATCCTTGTATCCGAACAATCTACCCCAGATTCACCTCGAATCCTCGTAACAGCTATTGAGGCCTGCGTATACAACGTGCCTTCTACATCGTGCGCAATATTGTACATCTCGAAGGTTGATTCGACTGGTCAATGCACCTCTCCTTCACCGACCGCCACACTTGTCCGAGCGCTTTTGTTGTACTACGGAGATCAAGCCACTCGACCAGTAGCTGCAGATCACCTTTGGATTCAACTATTTGCTCGAGCCCAATCTCAGTACCTTTTCCCCAACTCTGCAGATTTCTCAGGAAAACATCCCCTCGGGGACATCCAGCTTTGTGGATGGTGGAAACGGGTCTTCACTGATGCGGCCCTCGAATTAGAATCCTGCAGCAAAGGATCTATGGCACCACTCATCAGATTATTTTATGTCCTTCCCGGTTATAGTGAGATTGAGGCAGAGCATTCTCTGAAGCCTGTCAATGTTGCACGTCCGGTGACTCACAACTATCAGTGGACATATGGACATCCCTATTCCCAGACCGAAATTCCCTTACCTTGCCCGAGGAATGATATTAATACCGATGTACCTCGGAATTTGGGACAATTCATTCCGTCTTTTGACGACGATCCGAAATCGCGATTTATGGACGAGATAGCTTATACTACTGGTCCTGAAGGCATCAAATCACCTCCAAGAAAGCGTGCACGAGCATCATCTTCAACCTCACACGAAGAAGGTCACAAGTTAAATGCAGCCGTGTCCAACGATGGTGATGACGATGGCGAGAGAAGAGACAACCACATTGAGAAGGATGATCGGCCTCTTGGAGAGCTCGGAAAAGTATCAGTCGATGAATTTTGGGAGAGAATGTCTTTCCGCCAGGAGTGTGTCGCGGGTGCAGTCACAGGCTTTTTTGCACTTGGGGCGACTTCATCTCGGAATGATCCTGATGAGCGTTCCGCAGTCTCATCTCTTAAACCACAACCTGGACAGGTGTCTTCCAAGATGAACAAGCGCGTTATCACCTCACTCATGACAGGCGTCGAGTTCTCTACCAGAGAGCGCGCCATACGCGCAACAGAATTGATAGAGGGCACGATACGAGGCCTTTGTGAAGGAATCTCGGTCGTTCCAGCTCCCGTTATTCATGCCCCTCGACCCAGGCCCCCGACAAGTTCGTCAGGGCGCGGTCTCACCAACGCCGAGCACGACATTTCTCTTCTTGCACCCCCTCGCACTCCTCCTCGTATGGCCAGCGGAAAACGGATCGTACCTGATGTTTCTCCAAATCCATTCCCGGAACCAGAGACATCGCTAGAGACCTATCAATTATTCATATACGGCTCCGTGAATATCAGCAATCCCATTGTGCAAAACAAAGATGCCTTGAACGAGAACAAGGCCACATCAACACCGCCTGTGACCATCTTGACCGTCCGGAGAAAGAAAAAAAGACAAGGATGACATATGTTTCGTTCGAAATTTCAAGTGAAAATCTCAATCATCCCTGGGCCGAATCCATGCTTTTTCATGTGCTGTATTTATTATATTGTTGACATGTAGGCAATGGCTTGAAATTTTGTGGTACGTCGGAATCGCGTCAGGCTGGTTGATTATCATTGTATTTTTCACTTTTGCATGCTACATATTCTGTGCCGCTTGATCAACTTTTCTTGACATGTAAAATACAGATCGCGGGATGGATTTCTCGTAGCACAGTGCGTAAACATTTAGATTGAAGCGAAGTGGAGCCAGATTCAGAAGCGTTTACTGTAATAGGGCTTCTGAGTTGTCCTACTGATACTCAAACTGTGTGGAGAGAATTTCGTAAGTGGAATTGGTCCAAAGAAAGAGTATTTTCAGTAGCGGATGACCCAATGGAAAAAGTTCGATGGCATCGTGGTTTCATTTTCTCGTGTTATCTCGAGGTTTTATCCTTTCATCGGTGGCAATTGCATGATTGACTTGGTCAAGTACTTGCTTTGAGATTAAGCTGGAATACCTGGTGGACCCGTATGCCCATTGATCTTGGAAAACTTGAGATTAGAAAAAAAAAGTACACCGAGGTTCACCGTGATGATCAAGTTTGTCCAGATTCGCAGAACTTAGAATACTCATAGCAATCAGAAGAGAGGAGTGGAACTGGAAACATGTCAAAAAGGTTATTGAGCCGAATGGGTCAAGCAAAATCACGGTGTACAGTACTGTTGCCGTTGCGATGATTTTTGGTGACAATCTTGCATCGTTATTTTTGTGGTGATTTGTTGAAAAGAAATGAGGGGTTTTTAGGCAGTAAAGAATCACGATACCCGTTTCAAGGGTTGATCGGGATGATTACGAGAAAAGGGTCCATTCCATGAAGAAGTTCGATTTCATTATGCATCCTATCCGAACTTTCAAATTCCCATCTTGGCAGTTGTTTCCATCCTTCAACTCAACAAGGCGCAACACTACCAACGTTCCCGACGTCGTTCGTGACGGTGACCACGCTACTTCTTTCTTGCTCGTCACCGTCATCGTCGGTGCTCCCCATCTTTTTTATTCCCCAAAATGTCTGTAAAGCCCGGAAGTGTTGCGACACACATTCCTACATCTCTTCCTTCTTTTGCACAGACATTTAACTCGAGCTCATTGAGTTCTTATGGACCCGATGACAATTCTCTTCCTCCTATTCATGATTTTAGTCGCGTCGAGCGCCAGTCAATTCTCCCGCGACATCGCAGCGACGAGGACGCAGCAAGAGCAGGAAGAAAACGGACTCATGCAGAAGCTTCTTCCAGTAGAAACGAGGATAATCAACTGGCTTCAGAGTGAGTACCAGTATGCTTCTCTCTACAAACTTCTGTATACATTACTCATATTCTCGTTAAACTCCCAGCCGCGATTCTCCCAGTTTGACCCGAGTGAAGGAGGAACCTGAACAAGACATGCTAGTTTCGCCTCCGCCTTCCAGTGATAGCACCAACAGCAATATCCATGACACTTCCGGTGCACCTCCTCCGTCTTCTATCAATGCACCGAAAAGCAAAAAACGTCGAGTTACCATTAGTGGTGCTCCTGCACTCAATACTGACGTTAGGATCCCTCCTGATCAGACCAACTCAACTCCTATATCTCCTGTTGTGATAGGTTTTACCGTACAACGTGATAATCCTTCCGAGGTTGAGCAGATTCGATCTATGCTCACGGTCAAGCAACAACAACAGGCTCTCATTGAACAGCGACGAGGTAGCACCTCGGGTCTTATGTCTCCCACTATCGCTGCAGGTCCATCGGCAGGCGAAGGGCACCCAAAAAGCTCCTTGCAAGGCACTCGCTCTGTCCGTCGTAGTCCCAACTCTGGAACTAGTAATCGACGACACACTGTCGTCATTCAAGCTGGCACGAACAGACCACTTAGTCCAAATTCTAATATAGTACATACCCAAGCACCGCCAGCGTCTGTTGCTCCGCACTCACTCCCTCCCCCGCCTATAAGCTTTGCGCGTCGGCGTGCTAATCAAATAGGCGGCGGGAAGAAGAAACCTGCTGACATCATGATCAGTCCTCGGGATGCGCACACACCCGACCAGTTTGCCCCTTCCATTCAAAGTGCCCCTCCCATACCGCATGCAGGTCAGCAAGGCAGTGGATTAGTAGGTAGATATCCTATGGCGTTGCCTCGGTTACCGTCTGTAATGGGCGATAATGTTCGGCGCACGGTCGGTGGGAACGTCCCACCAACACCCACAAGATTTTCGGCCCAGCGCATGGCCATTTCTCAAGGAGTTTCTCATCCAATAACGGGCATATCTGGACGCTCACCTCCAAATGCTTCCGTTCCCATTTCCTCGACATTGGTTCCGTCTACCCCCAGTGCTCTTCATAACCCTGGTTATTCTGGCGAGAAGTCAGCCTTTTTGGCTCCATTCGAGTCGTTTTATGATGCTTTGAACGATTCTAAACAGCTCAAAACATGGCTCAGCGAGCAGCTACAGAAGTCTAAGGTCTTAATACAAAATCTGACCCAACAACAGGACAAACTTCATGAAACAGTGGATAGTCTGGTGGAAAAGAAAGTAGCTGGGATGAGGACTGAAATTGTTGGTCTCAACAGGCGAGTCGAGGAATTAGAGGATGCCCTTCGTGTCGCTACCTCGAGCCGGCGACCAAGCATCGAAGGCCCTGCCTCCGGTAATAAAGGCAAGCAAACTGTGAGAAATGGTAATCTTTTGGGGACAAGTATAATTGAAGGTTATACTTTCCCTCCCATTGCTACCATCGATCGAGAACGTCTCCGGTCCGAATCTTCTGAACACCGGATGTCTCCAGGATGGACACACGATAAGGATTCTCGGGATACCCAGGATTCTGAACATGGCTCGCCGGTTTTATACGAATCACGGCGGCTTTCTCTTTCTTCTTCTCGGCTCGAACCTCGCGCTCAGTCCATGGAGAGTGTCGTCCGTCCGTTTGCTTCTCCTTCTTTGCCTTTTCGGGAAGTTGCCTCTGTCTCGCATCCTCCACCGACCAGTAGCAAACTACCTCGAGGGGGCCGTCCATTAGGTCCCGGTCGACATCATTCGAGTCCTCGTCTACCTGGGCCCGTTCAAGATTCGTTGGCGACGTCTTCGCCTAGGCGGGAAGAAAGTCGAAGGAGTTCTATCGCTGATGGTTCGATAGACGATCGAGAATCATAAACGATATGCAGAAGATTTCTATTCGATGCTTGCTTATTCATTACTGTGGCTCTTGGACTGTACTCCGTTTACGCCTGGACACTTATCACCGTCCGATTCCTGTTGGTTCTATATTACAATCCTTTCATGATCTTGTTTTTTTCTTCTTATTTTTCCTCGTTCTTTTCTTTGGTCTTTTTGGGTTGACTTGGGGATCATGGAGCCCGTCAGTCTGTCCTTACTGATTCTGGCACGCCTGAATCTTTTGTTCTATCTTTTTCATTCATCTGCGCTGCCTCTTCGTTAAGATGTATTCTTTTTTAAATCAACTTACGCTCCTTCCTACGTTCTATGACATGTACTTTAGCATCACAATTGTACACTTGCCCTCATTACATCTTTTTACGCATATCCAGCGGTTGCAGTTCGCACATCGCATGGTCATTTGAGTTTGTAGTCAACTGTGTAAGTGCACAGGAATCATACGTTTTGTTCTTGCTAGGATCTGCAGAAATCTCAAGTAAAGTTTTTCGGTATTTTTTAGTGGCTGAACTTTGAACGACCGAAAAACAACAAAAAACACATGGTCATTGATATGTAGTCACAAAACACTTTTTCTCTGCACTTCTATACCGCCATATCCTCATGGAATCACTGTTGTATGTATCCAGAAACCCACGGATGTACGATTACAAGTTGACTCCGCTCTTTTGGGATACACTGTATTCCTCAGAACATTTCTCCCCGCAAGCGGCCCTCTGGAGATAGGACTTCCCAGGGACTTCCAGTGTCCTGCGGCCAAGACGCCCCGAAGGAAGGGGCAATTTTGTAGGTATATGTATGCGACACTGAATATATGTATGTAAGCGCATCCGCTAAAGCCTGCCAATGTTCAAATTCAAAGTTCAGCCACAAGTTTTAGTAAACGTTTGTCTGTTTAATAGCTCGGATTAGCTTCGTATGCATCTGAATTGACATCCTTGGTTTGGTTGAAAGATCACGCGAGAAGGGCGTAGAAGATCGAGCATATGGTTCAGTACGATGTGTGTAGAAAATAGATAAGGCTGAAGTACTTTGGTTACGAACATTAAAAATCATTCTCCAAATCTTCAAGGCTCCATTTTGGACGGGGATTGATTGTGTACTCGTCATAATCGCCTGCTAGAAAACGATGCATGGATGCCCAACCAACCATTGCTGCATTATCTGATAGGAAAAAAGTTCATCAATGCGATGAGGGTATTGAAATCAAAATAGCAGCACATACCAGTACACAGTTGTATCGGCGGAAAGACTGTTTCCACTGACGAACTGGCTGGTGAAACAGTAACGCATGCCCGTAACCTATGAGTGTAAACTGGTTTATAGCGGTCAAGGTATGGCCTGCAACACAGCTTACCTCTCACGAAGTAAGGCGTTGCTTGCGACTCCTCCGCTGACAACAAGATGGTTAATCTTGATTCCTTGTTTTTCGCAATCTCCCAAAGCAAGTTTGAGCTTCTCTTCCAATTGACTGAACGCTGCATTCTGAAATATACGAGCTACAGCAAGTTTATTGGCTGATGTGAAATTTTCAATTCCACCATTGAGATCGAGTAACCGGTCGACATGAGAGTGGACAGCAGAGTAAGAGAACGCTAGTCTGCCGGGCATAACAGGAGTGAACGGAATGAACGTATCTGGGAGGATACCTTTTTCAGGCCGAAGACAGAATTTTTCGAGCGCATATCCTGGGCTCATATTTGCCCATTCGATTTGTAGAATACGAGAAACTTTGTCAATCGTTCGGCCAATGGACTCGTCGAGCGTTGTCGCCATGATGCGAAATGATTTGACGGACTTGGCAAGCACGATTTGTGTATGCCCGCCGGAAACAAGAAGAGTAAGATATGGAAATCGGGGATAAGCAGGATTTATTTCGCCATTGGGCTTGTGCGTAGGCGTGGTGAGTAGCGCTGTAAGCGCATGAGCTTGCTAGCACTAGGACGTAAGGTTTGATTGTTTTATGGCAAATGGGGACTCTTGAGGCATACCATATGATGAACGCCGACTAGAGGTTTGTCAAACACTGCAGCGAGCGTCTTGGCTGCATTGAGTGTTGTCGATAGGCATATACCCATCCCAGGACCCCTTGTGAAAGCAATTCCATGGACATTCGATATGTCAATTTTGGCCTCCGTCAAAGCTCTCTTAGCTGCTATTGGCTACAAAATTTTCAATATACATATTAAACAGAAGACGCATACGACGGACCAAGTTGGCCTGATGTGCCATCACTGCAGCACCGGGATTAATTCCTCCAAATCTCTCCACACTAAGGAGTCATGCAATGCACGCAAAGAGGGTAATTTACACAAAACCTACAGGTCATTTTGGCGAATAACAACGTTCGAAAGAATTTGACGGTCTGAAGTAACGACAGCCACACAGGTATCATCCGCGGAAGATTCAAAGGCGAGAACAGTGAAGAGACGATTGAACCTTTGAGAAAGATGAGCGGATTTTCGGAATGGAAATGAACGGAAGGAAGTGAGCATGAGCCTAGAGTCAAAGCTGTCTCGATCTTCCGGAAATGGCAAAAACCACGTGAGTTGACTGTGACATTAACGCAGGTGACAATTATTTTCTACGGAACGACCACGACTATGCTAGGTCACCGGCTGCTTCCGCTTAGTCGTCCGCTAACGAGAGCTTATGCTCCCAAATGGCCTCGACCAAAACCTGGGACATCGGAGCGTCCACCTTACCGTGCACCAGATCCCTTAATAAACAATCCATCTGCTACAGTAACTGCTATTCCCGAGGAAGACTTGACCTTCATTCATCGACCCCCACCAACAGCTCCTTCACCGATATCATTTACAACCAACCCCGTATCGCCTCTCCTGAGGTCCCCTTCTTCGTCTACCTCTTCTGCCTTACCTCCTCTCATACGACCTTCAGCGGACAAGACTGCTCCACCGCGTCTGTCTACTGAACAAATTGTCGAAATCCGTCGTCTTCGTTCACTCGACCCGGTGAAATGGACTCGTGGTCGGCTGGCGAAGAAATTCGACTGCACACAACAGTTTGTTGCACTGGTTGCTGCTACAAAGAAGTCTACGCGGACAAAACTGATACATAAAAGGAATGAAGAGCACGAGGCAAACAGAAGGGAGTGGAGCGAAAAGAGGTCGCTGGTCGTCGCCATTAGCCAAAAACGTCGGCAATACTGGTGACATATCATATTGATAACTGGTTCGTGTACAATCGTATCTTTCGATATCTCACACCTCGGAAGGTAGCTTTTCCGTGTATCGTACTCATTATCGACTCCTTCTCCAGGGCCTATTTCACACAATATTTGGATATACCACTTATAAAGCCTTGTGATACAATACGGAGTAGTTTATAATCCTCGAAATCAGGAGTCCCTGTGTGTTTTGATCCTCATTTTCCCGAAACTAGTTCAAACAAGATGGTATGAGGTCCTTTGACAAGCTAATTCGCCAATTACCCCTCCGTTATCTGTGTTCATGCCTGGATTGTTTCACATGCGACTCCGCACTACCGCTCTCGCTAATCCCAATTTCAGAATAGTCGAACGGGAATTTACCGAGCACCGAGAGCATTTATACCATGTAAGACACTGCTAAGAGAACCCATCCCTGTTCTTCATTCCGACCATGTCTGTCTCTGTAATGAGCCCTGCTATTCCTGCCCCCATTTCGTTCTATACTAGTATTCCTCCCCATATCACCGAAACCGACCATGTACAACGCAGCTTAGTGCAGTTACGCAGCAAGTCTAAGGGCTTGGAACAGTACATTTTTCTCAATGGCCTCAAAGAACGAGATCCTAGTTTGTTCTATCAAATTTTGCTTTCGAACATAATGGAAATTATCCCTATCCTATACACTCCAACGGCAAGTTTTTTTTTGTGTCTGTGAAGCTCTCAGAATACTTATAATTTCCATATCACTAGGTCGGAGATGCATGCTCATTTTATTCTCATATCTGGCGTCATCCAGAAGGACTGTATATTTCCATCAAACATAAAGGACACATTCGCCAAATACTGAGGGCATATCCTGCTGGAGCCAAGATATCTGTTGTCACAGATGGTATATGAATTGCTTCGGGAGAGGCTTCCATTCTCACTCCAATCTACCATAGGCTCTCGTATCCTCGGGCTTGGCGACCTTGGAGCAAACGGTCTGCCAGTGAGTTGTTTCCCACTCTGGCTTTGTAGTGGAGTGTAACTAGTATTTTCCTTTGGCTCAGATTAGCATTGGCAAATTGTAGGCCTTACACTTTTCCTTATGTGCTCTGCAGATAGATTGAATATCATCGCATAGGGATCTCTACGTTGCTGGTGCAGGTATCCGGCCTTCCTCTACACTTCCTATTTGCCTCGATGTCGGAACCAATACCAAGAAATTTATCGAAGATCCTCTCTACATAGGCGTACGACAGACAAGACCCGTGGATTCAGAGGCAAGGTTATATCTGACAATTCTCCGTACATGACTCACTCGTACTACTTTTTACACTTCGGACAGATGGATGAATTCATGGAGGAATTCATGTCCGCCATTTCTGAGGTGTTCCCGGAGCTTGTCGTCCAGTTTGAGGATTTTTCAACCGAAAATGCGTTCAAGTATCTGGACCTCTTCAGATCCCGATACAGGGTGTTCAATGACGATGTGAGTCTCCTTCCAAGTCGGGGTACTCTGATGTTTGATTTCAAACCTATCGTCTCCGACTGACCCTTTCCTCACACTTGCATGGGAATATTTGTCTTCTTTTCAGATTCAGGGAACAGGTAAGGAAACAGGTTTTCGGTATCAAGTAGACTCGGACTAACCCGTGGCTTTCATTTTACAGGCGCAGTCGTTCTCTCAGGCTTTCTCAATGCTGCTCGCATTTCCTCCGCAGCTAGCGGTCTTCCATTGTCCGAGCATAGGATCCTCTTTTTTGGCGCAGGTTCTTCAGGCATTGGCGTGGCGAAGCAGCTCGTGTCATTTTTCACCGAATTGGGCCTGAGCGTAGATGAAGCTAAAAAACAGATCTATGTACCTACGTTCTTCCTATACTATTGGCTATTCACTAATACAGTGTGCATGCAGACTGTCGACTCCAAAGGCCTGATAACAGCTGACCGTGAAGGGCTTCAAGAACACAAGAAATGTAAACGCACAAATTCTGATCAAACATGGGTTCTAAACATCCATTCTTGCAGTTTTTGCTCGCACTGACTACCAAGGCCCTGCTTTGAACAACCTCGTTGATATCGTTAATCATATCAAACCAACCGCGTTACTGGGTTTAAGCACGATTGGCGTAAGCAAATGAAAAATCCTTTGCCTGAGTGCTAATCTTCACATCGTTATCTCCGTCCGCAGGGTGCATTCACGGAAGAAGTGGTAAAGGCAATGTCTGCCATGAATAATCGGCCAATTATCTTCCCTCTTTCGAACCCAGTATCGAAATGCGAACTTAGTTTTCAGGACGCTATAACCTGGTATGTGTTTTCGTACAGGATAGAAGATCTCTTTTTCTCACAGCATTTGCGATAGGACCAATGGTCGAGTTGTTTTCGCGTCTGGTAGTCCATACAACCCTATTATCCACGAAGGAACTACGTATGAAGCCGGACAGGGTAACAATATGTATATGTTCCCTGGGATCGGTTTAGGTGTTATTCTATCGAAAGCCAAACACATCACGGATGCTATGGTGGAAAAGGCTGCCATTGCCTTGTCCTCCTCGCTGAACGAAGAAGAGAACAGTCGCGAATTAGTTTACCCTAGGCTAGACCGGATTCGGGACATCAGCGCCCAAGTCGCGCTTGCTGTAGCAAGAGAAGCGCAAAAAGAGGTACGTATTTCACTCATGATCAAGACATGTCTCGATTAATACTGTATGACCTTTATAGGACATAAATAGCAACATTGTCCTCCGTAGCTTGAACGACAACGAGGCGCTGAAACACATCAAGGGTAAAATGTGGTAAGTCCTGGGTCCAACTCAATGTTATAAGTCGAGCATCGTTTTATGTTATTGTTTTAGGAAGCCTTGCTACGAGAAGCCTTGCCACGAGAGTCATCTCAAGCTCGGGTTAGGAAGACTCTGAAACTCGAATACATTTTCGGATCCATACGACGATACCGTGACAATGCGAGTTTTAATTGGGGAGTAAGATATAAAGTGACTAGTAAGACGATCATTCGATGAATGGATGCAAGAAAAATCATGCGTTGGTGATGTTGATGGTTAAATGGAATCTGGATCATACAGTTGCATGGATTTGTTGTAATATATATATACAGTATGTTGTAAGGAGCGCATGGAACAAGGAAGAGAAGATGTGAGGATGCAAGTAGACAATAATGCCTGAGAATATAGGTAGATGCGGACCGAATGCCTTGCGATTGAGAAGTCATGATATGAGCATTTAGAAAGGCAGTTTCATGGGCAAGAAGAGAGGCCAAAAATACACGTGCATAGAATGGCGATGGCGTTGAATTACGAGCAAGTAGCGATAGACACCAGAAGACATACATCTTTTCATGGAACCTCTTCATCGGAGTCAGGTGTTATAGGAATCCCGCTTCCTGCCTCAAAAAACACAACCTTGAGTTTCCTCAACCAGTCCCTTCTCCTCAAAGATAACATGCCCTGACCGGGACCTTCATCAACGTATCTGGACAGTTTAGTGAGGTAATCCTCGCACTCAGAGAGCGTTGGCATGGAGTTATCTGAGATGGGCGGTGGGGGAGGTATAGGGGCTTCAATCACGGTTTGCATATGCACTTCAGGTTGGAGATGCATGCCCTGCTCATATGGAGTGGGTGGGTTGTGTTCTACCTCTGCATGCACAGAACTATGCTGATGATCATAAGAATTGTTGTGGTTGATCTGATTCTGAGGCTGAGACAAGTTCGACGCAGAATACTCGGACTGGTACGAGTGGAGCCCCATCGTCAAGCTCGCATTCTGATTAGAACCGTCAGGAGAGCTATGGTCGACAGTAGTGGTGTAGGTAAAAGTCGTCTGCTGCGAGTCTGTAGCATAATGCGCTTGGACTTGCTCCTGATGATGTTGGTGAGAGTCTCGTGTTTGCGATTCTTCGATCATGTTTTGGGCGTGGTGAACATGGTTTTGATTATGCGACATGAGGGAGTCCGGAACTGGCTGGATGTGACCATGCTCCAATGGAGATTGTGAATGTTCATAAGTGGATTCTAGTTCCACTGTGGCCACGGATAGCCCGGACACGGATCGACGGTGTTGTCGAGAATAATGTTCAGGTAATGGTTCAGTTGGCGTTGGGGGGTGCGATACGGTTGAGGTCGAGGACCACGGCGCAATACCGTAAATATGTGAGTTTGGCACGGAATGAGGACTCATCAGACACTCTCCACTGGCAGAGGTAGATGATGAATCTGTCGACCAAGGAGGACGGGGAAATGTACTATCGCGAAGCTGAGATAGAGAGGAAGGAGGTTGAGGATAAGGCAAATTCATTAGATCAGATTCTTCGTCGTCCTCGTCTTCAGAGTCGCTTTCTTCTATGTCTTCAGCCTTCGAATAGTTGGATATATACCTGTACTCTTTGGTGGGCAGTTTGCTAGCTAATGCGCTCGCCAACGGAGGCGGTGGTGGAGCTGTACTCGGAAAGCTAAGCCCCATCCCACGGGCGGCCATGGCATTCCTTCCTTGTACGTTCCGCAAATATCCACCCCAGAAACCATTCTTTATACCGTGTCGATTTTTGAAATTCTCAACCCATCCTGACGAAGCTTTGAACTGCTCGGGTGTTATCCCATGCGATCTAGCGATAGCACGAGCTTTCTCACGAAGACTCGCGTCAGAGAGTGGTCCGTGAAGCGGCGGGGGATTTTGAGGATCAAATGGATAAGTAGAAGGATCAGGAAGACTGGCATAATATTTGTCACTGATTTCGACCAGCCATCGTTGCATCTCGAGTTCAACGGGAGGGAACTTGGACGGACGATGTTTGGCAAGTCGCAAAGGCAGTCCTGTGCCATTCGTCCCGCATCCACGCGCATCACCTAACTCGATATTCAGCCATTTTTCCTTGTGCTTTAGAATTTTGCTGATGGTGCTCCTCTCCACACCGTACTGTCTAGCGATAAGCTCCTGTTTTTCGTTGGGATGTGCAAGATGATACTCGCAGATGGCCTTGCGATCGACATTGAAAAGACGTTGTTTACGTTGCTTTGGTTTTGCGTAAGGACGGGAAATTACTGGATTAGAAGGCGGTTGAGAACTGCTGGACGGTAAAAGTGAATTGGGCTGTGGCCCAGGAAGATGAAATCCATAGGCAGAAGGAGAGACGGCCGAGGAGGCGGGAGACATAGACATTTGATACTGTGGCTGTTGCTGGATTAACCTTTGGCTACGGTGGCTATGGCTCGATATAGAACTCAAAGCGGGCGAAGCAGATAATTGGCGGGTAAGCTTTGAGGAAACTGAAGACGTGGAAGGTACGGAATCTGGCGTAAGCGGATAGGCCGAATTAAAACGAGGGGTTTGTGATCGGCTTGTTGACTGCATGCTTGAGAATTTAGAAACGTTCATACGGCAAGGATGAATGGAAATCGAAACTAACCGTGACACCAGTATTCATCGCTGCTGCTGCCTTTCTCTGACCACGGGTCATAATCCGGTTTGGTACACTGGGTCCTACACTCGATTCGTGCTGACTTTCAGGAAAACTGTACGCGGATGGCGAAGATGCATTAGTGGACGAAGACATGGATGGCGCTGGTGACGGGTAATTTCCGTGCCCAGCTACAACAGTTCGGTAATTTTGATGACTGGAGCTACCAGCTAACTGTAGATAATTATCTGTGAATTTGGCATCATCATTCGTGCTTCTATGCGCGTACGACATGACGCCTAGAAGTCCGACAATGTGCTAGATGAGAGATATTATCCGTTTAACAGCAGCAATGAGCGGGTGTAGAAGGTAGACCAAATAATAAGGTGTGCAGCTGTGCGTGTCACAACCAGGGATTGAGAGGAACACTGAAGAAAATAAACGTTGAAGATAAAGTGAAATGTCACACTCTGTGACTCTTCGAATTTCGTCACGACCAGCTCTGAGTTTCTCCAAATACATCGATCATTGTCAACTCAATTTTAGGCTCGCTAGACACGGAGAGCCTCCAAAATGCCTTCAACCCCATTTCATTTCATCAATGCCTGCTTTACAGATGAGTAGAGTAGGATACAATTCGTGGAAGTTCTGTGAAGTGTATGTATCTGTATGTATCCTACTTTTGAAGAACGCGTCCACCTGATGCTTCGCTTTATCAGGGCTCTGTCTGAAACCCTCCAATTTCCGCCGACGCAGAGCTACAATCTTACGTTCCCTGTAAGCAACTATTGTCGCCTTCAGTCTTCTATCATTTCCAAAAAAGTTGGGGGCGCCTTTCATTAAACTTGATGCCAACTGAACTAAAATCCACGTCCGCCGAGATCCATGATCGAGTCGTAAAGAATAACGACGGTTTGACGGCGGTTTTGAATCTCGTCAAACACTGTGTTGGAATTCTCTTGAGGCTACCTCTCATCATAGGCTGTCCGCAACGCACTCTTACCCAAATCCAGAAATCGAAATCGTCGTTCGATTTCTATGCTGCCAAATTCGAGTCCTCCGACCGCGAAACTACGCGGTATATATGACATTAGCCTTCTGCCTTGGTCTGGGTGCCCTGACAGAACTGGTGCACGAGCCTGAGGTTCTGAGAAGATCAGTTCAGTATAGAGGTACAAACTTGCGGGAATTGTCGAACCTTATTCTAGTGTTTCCTGTTTAGCAGCGCGCCATCTAGATCTCTTGATAAATCAAAATCATCAACATGCCCTCTCCTCCTTGCATGATTGATAAGCTTTCTTATGTCCGAGTGTCTGTGTATGCAACATATGTAGCACTTGCGAAGATCCCTTCTAACTTCGAATTGTTTTGTTGTCGAAACGTTCGCGGGAAGGTCAAGTGATATGTAGATGGATCTTATCGCATGGTCCCAGCTGTACAGTATTCTTCCAATCTTTTATGCCGGCCTGCGCAGAAGGTTTATCAATATGCGTTACACGCGTATCAGGCTCAGGAATGTTAACGACTTTCGTCTCGATTGTCAACTTTCCTCCTTCAAGTTGTACATAATATGTATATATTTGTGTCAAACATACTTAATATGCAGCTCATAAACCCATAGGATGCCGCATGCCCATTGTGCACATAGTCCCCTCACATGCCGCAGTACATACTCCTCTTGAGCTCAAGGGTCGAACTCGAACATGAAGAATTCTCAATCTAGGTAGAGGACTCGAACTCAGAACTCCTCGATTTAACAGAAAGGCCCCTATTCCAGTGCGCTTTTCGATCACATGAGCGTGATAGAAAGGCCAGAGTAATTAACCGACACTTCAACATTGTTACAACAGTTTAGAATTTGGGTGGGTTGAGGTGATTCAGCAGCTATGAGCAGTCCTCGGTACTAGTACCAGTAGATAGGCAACTGCTTTCATTATGTTTGACAATTCTGGGGGTCATATATACTTAGTTTGACCTTTCGAATCGAATATTTACATGTTCTAGATTCGAAATGAGGTTGATGGAAGATTTCGAAGCTTCGTATGGAGGAGGAGTGACCGATGCGGTCACAGCCGAGGTTCATGTTACACCCATCATGCCCGATGTGCCCCATGGATGCACTGGCACATAACCGACAACGCGTTGTATAAGGGGAGTGGTCCGGCTTGCACGAGTGCGATAATGTCTCACGCATTAGGTTCAACAGCCTACGTCGACATCACAGTCTAACAGTTCTAATATGACCCAAGTTATTCAAGATGACAAAAATTCATGAATCTGACACCGGCAGGGATAAGCAGACCCCTTCGGTGGCTCTCTTTCGAGTCCAAGTCAAAACAGTGTCAAGACTTGTTCGATCAGTGACCGCGATAATCTCAGTTTCAGTATTACACAAAACTGCCGTTCTACTCACTGATTGAGTTCACTCTCCTTTAGGATTCTCCTTTATTCTTGGTATATACGAGCTCAACTTTGTCAACACCCAATTTAAATCTGCAAATTCCTGCACGAGTTAATCATGCTCTTTACCAATGCTGTATCCATTTTTCTTCCACTTTCTGCTTACTTCGTTCGGCCTATCATTTGCGTTGCTATTGAATCAATATTTCAAAGAGACAATGATCCCAGGAGCTCTCAAACACAGCTAGCCAGCGGTTCAGCGATAGAATATGGGAAAGTCAGCAATAGCTTGTCATGGCAAGCGAGCGGTAAGCCCTCACCTTGCCGCAGATGCACAGAGCCACACTGAATGAACCTTCGCCAGGCCCGTTGTACAGCGGTTGCAATTTGAGCGGTGTAAAGATTTCCAACTGTTATCAGCTCACCCTATCGAGCGATGCCACCCAAAATCTGGAGGATTATGGTTCATCCACCCCGCGTCAACGCACTGAGTTTTTGACTGCAAGTGCAGCAGCAGGAACAACGCACAAATATCAGTGGAGTTACTAGTAAGTCGACGTCTTCTGAACAACAACATTATCTTACATTCAAACAGCCTCAAATCACCTGTAGGGACAAGCACCCACTTTTTCCACCTCATGCAACTTTTTTCTCGGGACGACGGAGGCCCGATACTCACGCTCGACGCAATTAACGGAGTTATTGCGATCAAAGATAATTACCGAGACTGTTCGAAGACAGGCTGCCCTAGCATACCGCTCAACACCTTTACCGACAAGACCACGATTCATACTATCGCAGTCACATATGGTCCAAGTAACGGAATCTTCAAATATATCATCACGGATAGTGCTACCTCGGAAGTGCTGTTGAGCTATAGCGCAAGCGGAAATATGGGTGGTAACGCTTCGTAAGTCCTCTCTGTCTGTCAACTATACTTGATCAGCTCAATATTTATGCGACAGGATCAAATTCGGTACTTACCGACTTGCTGTCAGCAACATGAAAAATTCAGTGTTAGTAGTTTTTCATTTCACAAACTGGCCAAAGCTGATTAAATTCCAATAGTGCTGCCTTGGGTGATTTTAAAGTCTTGGCGTGACGAATTCCTGTGTTTTGCATGCGTGAGACGGAGACCACTTTACTTAGATATCCTTCCTGTTATCCATTTGCATATGTAACTGCTTTCAATTATGCCTTGTAGGTCAGTATATTATTTCACCCATTCAAAACCCGCGCAAGGTACAGCTTCCTGTCAATCGCGGTGCACTCCAACAAAATTAGATCATTCACATTCATCTGCTTGCTTTACCATTTGAAACATAGACAACTTCTTGACAGCAAAGTTCTCCCAATGCGATATCATTTCATCGCCGTTTGCACCTGCGGATACTTATCATTATCTTGATGAAATTTTTCGTCTTTGTCTCTATGATAATTTCTGCTCATGTACTTCATCTTGATGTCATTGTCTTTGGGATGCTTTCTCGTACGAATAATCTGCGTTCTTGAGACAGCCTGAAGATTCGAGAGGAATTGAATACAATAAAAAATTTGATGAGGTGAAATACTCTGGATATGAGGAAAGAGCTTACAACAGCCACCATACAGATACGCTAATCCCATGCTCACATCTCCCATGTCCAGAAAATATTGCTTGATTGGAGGAAGGTACAAATTCAAAACAGAGAAGCGTACTGAATGACGTAATGAAATTCGAACGTGCAATTTCGAGAAGACATCGATTGCCGGCCGCAAAAATAAGAAACACGACCTGTACGCTCTAATCATAATAGAGCATTTCGAGGCATTTCGCTGTTCTTCACCAGATACGAATACAAGATGGCCGGGAGGGGGGGAACTCTAAGAGACGCCGTGAACGACCGGAACCATAGCCAAGTAAGGACAAACAAAGTTTCCTAAATTATTGACACGGGTTACATACTACAGATTATTAGCAGAAGATGATTATAAACCATTCGAAGATATGAGCAACTATGATTTGAGTATGAAGTATAGTTCAGAAAGTTATCCACGATCACTTCGCTTGAATCATGTCTATATCGTTTTCAGCATTTCGAAGGAACAGGCTGCGGTGGATACTGGAAATCTTGACTCGAAGAGCGCGATGATATCGTATCTTCGTCGGGAAGAGAGTCCAGTTTAGACCAAGGGCTGTCTAGACCGGGTTTTACTTGTGCGATTTCTGCAAGTTCCTTTCGAAGCGCTTCAAGCTCCCGTTCGAATCTTTATAAATCACGTTAGCTGGAATTTTGTTGCAGAGGAAAAGCTCTTTTGGACTAACTTCCTACCAAACACCTCGATATAGAATCCTCCACCATTCCATACGCTTACAGAAAAGATGGCAATGAGGAATGCACCACTCCAGAACGGCGAGTTGTACAGTATAAATACAGCGGGAAGCTCTGTTATGATACTGTATACTTTTCAGGGAGATCAGGAATGACAGCATTTTGCACGGATTGAGAAAACATACCCAGTTGTCCAAACATGAATGACGGTATACGTCCTTGAGGTGGGATTTTGCTAAGGGCCTTTCCGATGATGCTGCTTTTAGAGTTTAAGAGCCATGACATGGAGCTGGTACGTTGGCCGGATTCGATCTTCTTCCGGCGGTCGACAAACACAAACTATAGAATATTTGGCGGATATGGATGGAAATGCGGACAAGATAGTGACTCTGCAGAAGCCTACCTTCCAGTAAAGGAGTTGCCAGATGATATCTTGATTACCGTATAAGTGGAAAACAAGCAAAGTGCAGCACGACATACAAATTCCTCCACTGAGTAAAAGCGCGCGCCAAGGGTCCAAATATTGGAGTTTGTTCAGCGCTGGAAATCGTTCCTCAGCATTTGGGTAATAGTGTCTGTAAGTCATGCTCAGCATGTGTTCAGAATCGGGAAAGTGATTTCTTCAAACCTAATCACCGTGAAAGAAAACGGTGCGTAGATGTGAATGAAAAGACTGGTGACCTTGTCTTGATCATGGAATACTAAGCTATTCCTCCAGGTAATGACTGCACTGGCAAGGCTCCCATGGCTCAAACAATAACACGCGATGAACAAGGCAGGAGATTGAGGCAGAAGCCAAATGTAGATGAAGTTGAGTATATTGACATAGTAGCATAGGTCGAAGAGGAAATAATGCCAAGAGCGTTTCTTGTAAAAGTATACGCGAAGAGGAAGGAGATAAAGAGCTTGGACTGTGTACGCTAGGTGCACCCATCTATGATTGATCAGGGGTGTAGGGATCAAGCCTTATTTACGACTCACTGAGGTGCTAGCCCAAATAGCAAAGCTGATGATAAGAGAGACATAATGCCGAAGAAGAATGAAATCTTTTCGCGTGTCCGTACAACTTTTGCAGATTGCCACGAGCTAGCGAGTTGCATCATACGGGAAGAAACCTTGGAATGAATGAAATCAGCTAAACCGGTGCGTACGAGAAGGCAAGCCAACACCACCTTCAGCTGAAAAGCCTTGGCCTCTCTTTCGAGGTTCGCTATTACATTTTCTCCAGTTGAAGAAGAGTTACGCCTTCTCAGAACTTGGATTTCAGTCTATCAGAGTGTAGTCGACGTTGAAGGAGATCGACATGTGAGCCAAAAAATGTCTCCAGAGTGTCTGGCGTAAGAAGCTTTGAGCAATATGAAGACAATATAATCGAGTTGTCTGAACCTGAAAAAGTGAACGCAGTGCTGCCGTTCACCATGTCATCGCGTCCAAAAGAGTCGGAAAAGTTAATATTTTGACTATTTCCATCTAGGAGAGGAGAACTTGGGGTAGACATAATGTTGTAAGGGAGGGCTGTCTAGTTATGAGATATAAGAATGCGCCACCCGTCGTTTAGCTGAGTACACACTGATGATTTACTTACTGTAAGTTCTCGCCAACGTGCGCGATATCCCCGTGGAAAAGTTGCACGTGGGCATGATAACTGTGTCAGCCCCTATGAGTATCTGCGTGACGCGCGCTCGGCTTCGGTGCTCTAAACCACGGTAACTTTCTGGGAACAGTGAGTCGTCGCTGTAGGAATCCAAACCCTCTCAAGACCTCAAACTCTTTAAGCGAGCTGCTCTACACCACTCATACCAGATATTATTTAGCGTGACGCCCACCAATTACAGCGTTCAATATGTCCTACTCCCCACACGCAGCTGCTACCCAACTCGCGTCGGCCCTACGAGGATTCGACCATCTCTTTGCCAATGAGATTTCCTCGGCTAAGAAAGTGTTTGCCTCGGAAACTGATCCATTCCACCTTGTCGGTGCTGGCTGCCTCTGTTTTCTGGAAGCATCTCTGGGGTTAGAAACAAGTAAGATGAGCGAAGCTACCCGTCTTCTCTCTCTCGCAGAGGCTGGATCAAGGACTGCACTCAAGACTGCCGCCAAGTCCAAATCGAGAGCGTCAGCTGCATTTCCTCCCGGCCTCGAATACGAGATTGCAAATGCAGACACTGTGGTGCTTCTCGGGATTACACACGCACTCAGCGAGTCTTATATGGGCTATTTACAATGCATCTATGCCATGAACTCTGCGCATGGAAAATTCAGCAAGCTGTACAAGACGGTGTTCCCAAACGGTCTCGATAGCCACACTACCCCTTCGATAACACCCTTTTCCTGGACCCCATCAGTAACTCCTTCGCCAGCGGTCTCCCCTGCTATAACGCCCAAAACGTCATCTTCGAATCTTTCGCTTGAAACATCCACATTCACCTCAAATGCCAACAAACCCGCCCACCCAGCTGCGAAGCCGTCCTTATCATTCTTCGGCATAGCGGGTAGGTGGGGTTCTGGATCTTCCTTGCCAGCTTCGTCGTCAACCTCTTCCCTCTCGCCCCCCACGCCCAATGGTACGTTAAGTATAGTTGAAGCAGGAAATCCGGAAGAGATTCAGAATTTGAAAAATCTTATCATAGCCGGGACTGCTTTTGGTGCGTTCTGCTATTGGCGCTGAGAATCCTTCCTACTGATATTTTTAAAAAAGGATTTGGATTATTCAATCTTGTCTTCTCGCTCCTGCCAAAGAAAGCCCAGTGAGTTAATCGTCAAATAACATCAGTCGTTCTTAAATTGAATGTTGCGAAATAGATCTGTGGCTGGACTCTTTGGTTTTGCCCACTCTCGTCGCCTAGCACTTCAAGCGCTTGCTGTGAGTGCAGAGTATGCAGCCGAAGGTGAAGTACATGGTGTCTTTGCAGGGTACGATTGTCTCGTCTTTATCACATATTAGGTACTAATGATCTTCGACCGTCAGGTTAGTCCTGATGACGTACCATGGAGTCGTCTTGCTTCTATCTGGATACCAGGCGGATGAGGCTCGCATTATCCGTGAATACGAAGGCGTGGTAAGAGGTATTGAGGCGCGTTACCCTAAGGGTGCACTCTGGATATTGAACAGAGTATGTGCCGTATTATATACTTTCCTTGTGTTATTAAATCACAGACACAGGCCAAAATCCTTCGTATGACTTACGATTCCGAAAGTGCTATCTGTGTACTCAGAGGCGGACTGGAAGAGACAAGAAAGGACGCGGAAGGGGAACACAGTGACGGTTTTAAACAGGCGGATACGCTGGTAAGCCCTTTGCTGCAGTGGTTGATCTTTCATGTATTCACATGAAAACTGGGTTTATACAGTTAGTATTTGAGCTCGCATGGATTTACCTCTCCCAGAGACACTATGCCGAGAGTGCAGAGGCGTTCCTCAAATTAACAGAGCTGAACAGTTGGTCTCATGGAACATACTACTTCATCGCCGCTGGTTGCCATATATCGTTGGCTCATTCAGCCGAAGTTTCACCTCATGAGAAGGAGAAATATTTGAATCAGGCTCAAAGACTTCTGGATGCTATTCCCAGTCTATTGGATAAGCGGAAAATGGGAGGAAAGGAATTGCCAACAGAGGTTTTGATCAAAAAGAAATGTATGTTTTGAATGTCTTCTAGCTGTACGAAATCTTGACTAGTACGATAGTGGCATTCTACAAGGAAAAGCAGAAACGCCGGGGAGGAGACGAGGCAAAGTTTGCTGAATGTATACGGATCAGTCCCGCAGATGAATTGGGTATTTGTGAGTTTACAATTCCTATTTCTCAACCATCTTTAAATCAACTTCGTGACTAGTTTGGAATACCCATAATCGAATTTCTCCCTCAATCGCAGAGGCACATATCAAAGACTGGTCAGCGCTTTCACCTCCCGTGGGCATCGACAGCCCTTACATGGCACGTCCACTTCCTACAACGACGCCAGATCTAGATACGCCAGACGAACTGGCACTCCGTCTTTTACTGCTAGGAATTGCACATCGTTCTATTGGCTGTGTCGGAATAAGGATCAAAAATACCAACCCCGTGTCGACTGAACCTGCATCTTCTTCTTCATCCTACATCGATACCTCGGGCCCGGCACCAGAGTCCATTGTAGAATCCACCTCTTCTTCATCCCTCTTCGAGGAACTCATTCCATACGCCAGCAACGCTTCTGCATGCCTTCGTGCATCTCGCGAACTACTCTCCGCAGCACATGCTCTACAGTCTTCAATCAAAGTTAGCACCTGGATCGGTGGACTGGCAATGTTCGAATTGGCGGTTCTGGACCTGAAGGAGGTTGAAGTTGAGGAGAGCAACGAGAAAAATGGCAATTCGATAATTTCAGGACCATCGGCTAATCTGAAGAACAGATGGAAAACGGCCCTCGAGTCTGCTCGTATCAAGCTCGACGCAGCGATGACTTTGGCCCCGAACTCGGTTGATTTATCAAGTCGACTCGATAGTCGGGTAGTCATGTTAAGAGACGAAATTGGAATGAAGGCGGAAATGCTCGGTCTCACTGCGTAATTCTCTGCATTCACGATGACATATGTATCAGGACATGCAAGTTATCTTATTCACTAATTTCATTCACCTTTGCCCCTTTTTTCTTCGCATTACGAAGACATCAAACACAGTGTAAAACGAATTTGTACACGTAGAATTTGATGCACTAGACCTGTCCTATATATCATTAATTTGGCATCGAGCATAGATTACAGATAGATAGAGTACTCAGTATACCTTGGCAAACGAAGTTATCGACCAGAACTACAGTGATGTATCTCACGGATATTGTATGAATAATGAGGTGATTTAGATTGAGTTGATTACCTTCGTCTTGCTGAAACGGGAGGGAACAGGCCTGGGAGAAAATACCATTGTTTCCATTATTCCGTAGTTGAGTTCCATTTGACAGTTATATGTACGGTGGATTTATCCAAGTAATGGGGAAGTGAAGTTGTACAAGGAATTATGAAGTGAGCTTAGTACATATAATACAAGTGTTAATACTACGACCGAATATACACAACATATAGTGTAATACAGTACAGACACAGATATTTATTGCTTACTTCTGGGCCAAATCTAAGATGATTCTGCCTGCAATCTTCCCAGCCTTCATTCCCTCGTAGACGTTTTCGAGTTCTTTCAAAGGTTTCGTGGTAAAGTGCACCTTGACCTGACCTCGTGCAGCGATATTGATAGCTTCTACGGCATCTTGCCTGTTCCCCACATACGAGCCAAGGATGCTGATGCTCTTAAACACCGTAAACCAGATCGACGCGTCAAGGGTGGCTTTCCCAGGTAGACCTACTGCCATAAGAGTGCCTCCAGGGCGAAGATAATCGACAGCCTGTCTATATCCTGCACCGGAAGCAGAGGTAACGACGGCCGAGTGTGCACCTCCGTTAGTGATCGATGTGATCTCGGATACAATATCTTTGCATTCCATAAAATCAATCCATTTTTCTGCGCCCAATTTGAGGCACAATTCTTTTTTAGCATCACCAGTGTCTACGGCGATGACACGGAGGCCACGAACGCGCGCATATTGTACAGCTAATGTTGTTATGGAGGTTCCATCTGAGGTTCTGAGGAATTAAAGAGAAGGAAAACATACCAAGATGGCCAAGGCCTCCTCCTGCACCTGGTAGAACGATCCAATCTCCAGGGCTGGTCTGGCTGTATTTTATCGCACGGTAAACTGTCACACCCTATGTGAGTGCGATAAGCCAAATGTAGATCGCAGAATAGATTAATAAGTTTGCTTACTGCGCACAAGACCGATGCAGCCTCATCGCTAGGAATGTTGTCGGGAATGGGAGTGACGTGGTTGACGAATGAGACAACGTATTCTTGGAAAGTTCCGTCAACAGTAAAACCGCTGAGTTTGGCTTCTTTGCAGTCTAATGAAGAAGATAAGATCGATGTAGCTTTTGACGAGCGCTTTGCTTACTCTGTTCTCGGCCCTTCCGACAATCTTCGCAGTTGAGGCACCTTTTTCACTGCAGATTAGTGGAATGTTTAAGAAGATAAAAGGAATACGAACGAATCGGCGAGCCACTTGATACCAACACGATCACCAAGCTTTACCGGTGAATGAGCAGTATTGTTGCCGATTGCGACAATGATGCCAACGCCTTCATGGCCTCCGATGAGAGGCGTTTTAGCAGGAATTGGCCAATCTCCGAGCGCGGCATGCAGATCAGTATGGCAGGCACCTGAAGGAAATAGAAGTGATGGGAGGATTTGGGAGACAGAATTGTATTGGTTCACTGATTGTGCAGATGAATTCAAACAAAAGACGTACCAGAGCAGTCAAGCTTGACCAGGCATTCTCCGGGAAGGAGCTCTTCCTGGGATTTGACCGGGAATTCGTGGTCGATCCGTATGTCCGCACCGCTGTGGTCTACAACAGCTGCAGTTTGGAACTTGGGGATGACAAAGTTAGCCATTGTGGAGAAGAAGTCAGAAAGGTAGATGTTTAATCTGATAAAAACGAGACATCGAAAGCTGGGGTATTTATAGGCAAGTCTAGATTTATCCGGAGAGGGGCATCAATCCAATTACGTAATGCAATTGCAAAGAACTCATTCCAGTGAATCCAGTCCAAGGCCCAGATTCTGGTTAGAGCCCGGTTAGAGCATGGTCACCCGCTTTCGAATTCCATTAGATTAAGCCTTGAAGCCCGTAGCCTTGTTTGAAGGAGCTCAAAGGCCAGGCTTCGAATCAAAAACAACGCAAGGCCAGAACTGGAACCTGCACATTCTAGAATTTTGGCCCGATGATCCATCCGCGGGGTCCCGCAGGCAGCCGATCTGCACCGACCGCAACGAGCTCACATAGGAGACCAAGGTCATGAGACTCGATCTCTCTCGATATCGTCCATCGATACAAGTGCTTTACCCCACTTTACCTGGTAGCAGCTGGTTGCCGGAACTCCTTCAGTCTAATGATGACAGCGTGCAACTTTCGACGAGATACTTATCTTGTTTTTTGGCCTATCATACACAAGGAGTGGTATCCTGTGATCACTCATATCGAGCAGAAAGCAGAAAGATACTACTCGGTGCTTGACATTTGACAGGGTTCAACATGACTGTACAGGAGAAGGAATAAGTGAATAAGTATACCCAAACATTTACAAGAACATGGAAGCCGAAATCAAGTCAGTTGCAACAAACTTCCATCGCTTATCGGTCCTATTGCCTCAACGAGCTGCGGGGTAGTATCGACAGGTGTAGCTTGAGTTCCCTGACCCGTAGTGCCCAGCGAAGTACCATTGGCTGCGTTGATAAGAGTTTGGGGAGCAGCAACACCCATCCCTTGGAACTTGGCAATTTCTCCTCTAACGTATTCTAAAGACCTCTTGATCCCAAGTCTCTCTTGTACCAAAGCAAGCCTAGCACTCTCCAGACCTTTCCTCTCATCTTCCAAGATCTCCTCAAGCTCTTCGAACTGCGTCATCTTCAGCTCCAATTTCGTCAGTGTGAGATTAACGAGCTTGGAAAGAGAGGATTTGATTTGCTGGTCTTCAGCGGAGGCAAGTGACGCAGCGGCTTTCGCAGAAGAGTTCAGTGCTAGATGGGCAGCGCGGACGACCTTGGAGTGAGGAACACTGTGCTTTGACGACGAAGGGGAGGGAAGGTTTGCGGAGGTAGAGGATGGATCAACAGACATACGATCTGTTGGAGGACGATTTGTCTCTGTATCCTCATTGCTATCTTCGATCATTTTGTCGTCCTGTTTCTCAGAATCTGACCCCTCGGCAGCACTCGTCTTGGTGTCTGTCGTTTCTCCCCCTTCTACGTCTGCGCCGGGTTTTTGGTCATCTTTGTCGGTTTTTATGAGTTCGTGTAGTGCGGTCTTCGCAGCCTCGGCCCCAACGCTTGGCGCGACAACACCTGCTAAGAAGGCCACAACACTCATAACAGGATTATCTGCTTGCTCGAAAGGTACGCGGCCAAACCTGAGGGGACCCATAGACGCTTCAGAATCCAAGTATGGATCTTCAATAGGAAGTGCGATAAATTTCTGTATACACTGCTGTGCGGTACGTGTGCCGACGTGTTCCTGCACCTTACTCCAATCATCGTCGTACATTTCTACACCTTCAAGTAGGAGTAACACTTCTTGATCTGTCCAGTCATCATCCGTACTCCCATGTACCACAGCACGGGAGAGCTTGACAAAATCACCACTGAACATGTTGGACGGAAAGCGACCCTCCAAGTAGCACGGCGCACATATTTCGAAGTTCTTCTCCTTTAAGTGGTGATATCTGACTGCAGAGCAGTCGGATCCACAAGTATCACAGGTATAGAGACCTTGTGTTCGTGAGCCGTTAGAGCCATTGATGCCATTGGCGAGAGCAGTGGCTTCGGATGCAGAAACCGGCCGTGAAGATTTGTTGGTGGTCTGATATATAGAATTGCGAAGTTTCAAGGATGCGGAGGTAGATGAATCGGTGTGTTGGGAAGTTGAACTGACACCATTAACGGCAGCAGCGCCAGGGTTGGATGGACGAGTCCCAGGATGCAATGACTGAAGCCCACGAGGTGTGTCAAGGATAACACGGAAGTGACCTGTGAATGGAGGTGCGAGAGTCGCGGGGCGAGTTTCTGGGTCAACCTGGACAAGAAATTAGTGAGGAATTATTCTACGATATAGCACATACTTGATAGTTAATAAGCCCCCACTGCTCTAAAAACGCGTGCACACGCATAATGGCACAAACGTCTCCTGCAAGGTTCCGGCGACAAGCAGTAAGAGTTAGGTATTCTGTGGGCCTTAGACGATATGTATTAATCATAAAGTCACGGTAATCCTTGTATATCGCTGGCGTTTTGGATCTGTTTCTTGAGTTGAAGAACTCGGGCAGAGCGCGCCTTTCGACCGGATGGATTTTAGACATGTCGAACCAGGCAGAGAAGGAAGGAATAATGACTTCGTGAGTCTGCGCAGCGAGATACTTTCTGGCCTGTTCCTCTAGACGCTGCCGAGTAGCTTCCAACTGTGCTGGATCTTCGTCGTCGTTGTCGTCTCCGGAATCACCGTCGTCGTCAGCGCCATCTGCCATAGAAATGTCGCCTCCATCGTCATCCTCCGCGTCGGCTTTGAGAAGCCTGACGCGACCGCCTGATTCCGGTCGAGGCTCAGGTTCTCCTTCTGGTGGCAGATTGCCAATCTCCCCAGAAGAAATTGGCTCCAGCTCACTGCGTTTTCCGGGCGCAGTTTCAGGGTCTACGGATGTCGCATTTTCTGACATTCTCGCCCTCTTCGCGTCACTTTCTTCTGAAGACGGGGAACCGGTTCTCTTCTCCATATTTTTGATTGTGAGAGACTAGAGTATCTTTGATGGCGCTATCGGCAGGCCAAACAAACCAACATTAGCACAGCTTTCCATACAAGCGCTCAATATTGAAGAACTTTTGGTTAAAATAACATTAAGTATTGCGACTTCAGTACTATACAATAAGCAAAAAGTAGTCCGATGTCAAAAGAGAGCAGGATGTAGGTGAGAAGTCCATATATATTCAAAAAAAACTCCAGATTTATCGTACCAAGTCCACTAAGCCTGGTTTCCAATCGCTGATGATCGGAGGAAAACGTGGACGAACTGGCAGGTGGAAAAGTTGTAGCCATAGTCCTCGCTGAAGCTAGCAGGTTTGAATACGAGGCCCAACTGCAGACTATTTTCGGTGCGATTACAGATGGACCAACTGTCGGATGTGCCTTCCGCTGCCAATACCGGGCCAGGAATGGGACTACCATTAGGATCAGTGTTGACCTGAAGTGAAGGCATATAATCAAAATCATATCCTGGGTACGAAAATGGATCGCAACGCACCAGTTCACAATAATCCTCCGCAATTCCGGCCAAAGTGGAATTTTTGGGCAAGAAGAAGGGGAGAGGACCGCCATCGTCAGTGCTTTCGGAGATCCAGTTTCTGGTCTGGTCATTGCCATCAGGATAACCTATCCCAACCAATCCTGAATTATTCAGTTGGAACAGATTCCCTACTGTAACTCCGGCATAATCAGCAGGCTAGAGAGTTGTGAGATGCAAATACAAAATGAAGAGTTATCTGACGGACCGCTAGGAAAGCGGAGTCGACATTCCCTCCCGTCCCGAAGGTGCTCATCGCCAGAGGTAATTCGACACCGGTCTCGTTGTATTGGGCCCACAATGAGAAGTAATCGGAGTTAGTGCTGATGCCGTTTATAGGGAAATTACTGCATCCATCGTCTCGCTTGAAAATTGCAGCACCCACAGCACTGGAAGAGAAAACGAGAAGAGAAGAAAAGATGGCAGTGGCAAGCATTCTGAACGTGGGCGGGTAGGAATGAAGCGATGAATTGGAGGGGTGTTAAAGATTAGGGGGACGGAAAAATACTATTAAGTGGAGCTTCGCCTACTTATATACCTCACTTCGCTAACCCTGTATTTACCGTAACCATACATTCAGAATACAGCCAGCCGAATCGAAGTCTTGGCTCGGCTCTACACAGCTGCAATAATCATGACGAAGGTTTATCAGACTTTGGATGTTTGGCTTTGGCCATGGGTTCTTTGAGGTAAGCTTTACTTCTACATCCAAGCTGTCAGTACATAGTCGTGTTGAAAACACTTTTAGGTTATCCGGCGTGGCAACCCCGAACAACTGCCCGTCCTGTTGGGGTTCGAATCCCGTCGCGGGAGTTGGACTAGTCTGGCGCGAGAAGGAACACACGGGCAGACATCGTGCTGAATACGGCTGCGACTTACGAGGTCGCTCCAGGTGCAAGGGGTAGCAGTGGATAGATAGGTGAACAAGATATTCATAGTGACCCGGTAGTGGCCTGACTATGCGAGGGCAGTGACGTATCCTGTACATGTAGCACAACCAACCTATGATAAGATACACACCAGAAAGAGGAAAAATACCGCTCTCGTAACAATTCAGTGTAAGTATATCATGTGACCACAGATAAGCTATATCAGGCATATCACCGGTCATATGATATATCAGTTGCACTGAATTTTGATAATTCCGGCGAACCCGACCACATACTGTATTGAGTTCCTCGTCGCCCTTCCCAATTCTCGCTCCTTCACAAACTCTGAATCCCTCGTCTACCTCAAATCCTTCATTTTTGGTTGGAATTCTGTCCGTCCAACGGCTCGCTTCATCAACGAGGCCGTCGTCCTGTGGAAGCACTTCACAAAGCAACATTTAGATGGTGAGGAGGAGGATGGAACTAGTGATGAGGAAGCTTGAGGGGCCGACAATGTCGCATCTCCGAAGTTATTGATCTATTGTACTATTACTCTAACTCTACACTCTCATCCTTGTGCTATGTACCTCTGCCTCGTTGACCTGGCGGTAGTCTACCTTCTCCTTGCAGGTTGAGCTCGCTGCCGCCAGTACCTCGAGACCGGCTGTTCCGCTTTTGGGACCACATCTTCAGATGGCGCCGTGTATCTATCTATCTATCTATCTGTATGTGCATCACCATTGATGCTCAACCAGTGCTTGGGTTCTTACCTGCAGCATGGAATACTTAGAAGCTGTTTGCTGAGTTTTTGTGTTCTGGAAACTGTTTCGAATGACCCACATTATGCAGGATGATGAGGGATTCTTTACTGTAAAAGAAGAGCAGAGTACATTATTACATATGAGTGATTAAGCTCTAAAATTCCAAGTCGAAACCACATGTTTTCAATGCGCGAATAACACACGCTAAACCAGTCCCCAACACCAACCCAATAACAGCGCGCAAACCTGTATACTCAACAACATCAAAGAATAACGCAAGCCATTCCACAATACCGGCATCATTGCTGCCAGTATGATACGTCCCACAGGGGGCATTGTTTCCTCTTGGTCCACTACTCTCAGCATACTCAATCTCAAACGGTAATCGTACAGTCGGCTGTAATATGGAAGCATAAGAGGACGCTGCAAGCAAACCAGAGGTAAAACCATCCTCGTGGAAACCATACTTAAGGTAAGCGCCAGCGTAAGAGATATTGCGTTTGTCTTGAATTTGGGACATGAGGTTCTGCGCTTGGACGGCCTAGGTGACTATTTTCGGAAGTACTTCGATTGCATGAGACAGACGATCGTACCTTCCCATTTAGAACAGGATGTTCGTAACTGTGACATCCGAAATTTGTTGCAGGTTCGAACGGAGGATTAAGAGTGACTAGGACAGGTCCGTGCTCATCCTCCGAAATGTGCTGAAGATCGTTCATGCCATCTAAATCAAATATAAGGTATTTATAGTAGGAACTGTTAAGTCAGTAAACGTACACGTTCTATTTCGAATGTAAGTATCTTTCAATCGATAAAAGTATACAACTCACAATGAAACTTTGTCACTATTAGCTTTCCGTATACCCTTTTCGTCCACCTCGGAGTACGTCAAGTAGTTCCAACAAGACCAAGCGGATCGAGCTTTGGGCATGAGCTGAATATCATTGTGAACGACGACCGTATTCCTGTTCCATTCAAACATTCCGAGAATCGCCTCTTCGTCTTGAGTCAATTCCCCTCCTGCACGCAGGATCGAGAGTGCAGTATCCGAATGGCATGCGAGAATAATATGATCATATGTTGATGATTGTCCCGAAACAGTGGTAAGCTCTACCGAAGACCCGTTGTTGCGAATGGATGCGATAGGAGTGGACAAATGCAGTTGAGAGTCCGGGAGAGAAGATAGGATCGTTTTCACATATTGATGACTACGAGAATGTAAAACAAATATCCAGATAGTGCAAGATTGTGAACCCACCTCCCTCCTGGAATTGTGAGCCACGAAGGTTTTCCGGTAACCTGCAGGAGATGATGGTTGTGCATGAACTGTATCAGTGTGCGCGCAGGAAAGTCTAATGCGCATTTATCTGGAGGAGTGCTCCAAATTGCCGCAGTCATTGGCTGAACGTCGTTAGAAAAAGATAAGGAAACATTGTACCACTACTCACGATAAGATAGTTGTCTTTGAAAGACTCCGAGTAACCTTCCTTGTCCAAGTATTCCCCGATGGATATTTCTGTGACATCGACAGCGCCGCTATTCCATTGTGCTACAAGCCTTTGCGCTGAAGCATTGAAGCGCAGGACATCATAAAGCATCCTCCACATATTCGGATCTATTAGCCGTCGAGGCTGACAGAACACGGTGAAGATGGTATCTCCAGCCCATTCAAATTTACCATGATCTCTCGATACGCTGAAAGTCATTTCTGTGGGGGCAATTGGTATGTTGGGGTAACGCTTCAAAAAGCGCAGGAAGTTTGGATATGTGCATGGGTTGAAGACAATCTAGAGACGATCATTGGATGAATGCTGAAACAAGGTTCACAAATTGTCACTAACGAATCCCGAGTCCACATTTACGCCTTCCTTAGAGGGGAAATGGACGGTGTTCGCATGACCGCCAGGTCGGTTGTCGGCTTCGTATAAATGAACTTCATGTTGACTGTGTTCATTCAAGAGCTGTCTGTCTGTCAGACCCGCATAAACACGAAAAGAAATCAGGTAATTACCCAAGTGGCCGCCAATCCAGAGACACCGGAGCCAACTACAGCGACTTTCATGGTAAAGAGATAAGGGAGAATTTGAAAATGGATGATAGTTGCCCCTTTTCATGGTGTTCTTGGTGACCGTCGCCAGTGTGCAAATCATTGCAAGTCTTTGTATTGTGACTCACGGAAAACTTACAGAGGAATAATATTTCCCTTCATGAAAAATATATTTCCGTCATAAATTTTACGCACGTCGGAATTCTTATGCAGGAGACAATTTCAGCTGCAAATTTCCGAATAGCCGAACAAACATTTTGTAGCATGATCCGGATCGAATATGGTACGGTCATTGGTCAAAAAGTCCTTCCTATGGTTGTACTGTACATATAATATGATCTAGATACAATTTTTATCATCCTCTTCGCGGCGGTCATTATTTAAAGCTTTGATCCAAACTGAGACTCTGTTACACCAGCACCCATAGCAGCTGTCGACGATACACCTCCGGTTACTGTCTTGAGTAGGTTGTCTGCATAGTCGGCTCCACTCCACTGTACAGTATATCAATATCGATTTGTAGGTGAAGATGCGCTGGCGTTAAACTCACTTTTTGATGTGTAAGTACGTCAGTACCAAGTTCTCTTTCCTTCCGCTGGATAAGCTCCACGTAGGCTTTCATACCAGTTTTAGCGTATTCTTTCGCGAAGAGATCAGATATGTATGCGTTGGAATGCAAACCGCCAAGCGTGATGAATTGCCAGACAAATCCGAGTTTACCCTATACATACAGATCAGCAACGATTATAAATACACAGAAGAAGAAAATCATACCAGCTCCCAGACGTACGACTGCATGTCCTTCTCATTCAGACCGGCAGCATCCCAATTGAATGAAGGTGATAAATTGTATGCAAGCCAGTGTCCCGGATACGCTGCGTGTACTCCAGCTGAAAATTGCTGAGCCTGCGACAAGATAGGCTTCTTCGTTTCCATCCATAATAAGTCGGCGTAGGGCGCAAAAGCTATTGCACGATGAATAGCACATTCTGTTCCTCCTTGGTATCTGTAGTACCCTTCCCGCGTTCGTGGGCTGTCCCAATCCCAATAAGGGACAGACTGCAGACCGAACTCCTTCTGCGCTATGACTACCGCATCAGGATAGGACGACTTTGAAACCAGCGCAAGGAACTTTTTCACGGTCTCGTCGTTCTTGCCTTCCTTCGCAAGCGCCTGAGCCAGAGTGCTAGAGAATACCTGGAGGTTGGCGGCAGCCATCCATTTGTCTTCGATTGCTTGAAGTTCATCACCAACTTTCCCAGCCCTTTCAGCGTCAACCATGACTTTGTTCAAGGGAGGTAGAGATGAATTCGTACAACCGAGTATGAACGGGTGATCTCGGTCATCAATATTGGAAGTGATGAGAGTAGCAGCTTCGGAGTCTGTTCGTGCAACAGCGAGGTTTTCAACACCAAGAATATCGTATTGAAGCCGAATGGCAACAAGTCTGTTGATATGTTCGGAAATGGGTACGAGCACCTTACCAGCCATGTGCCCGCACTTTTTGGTACCAGGTGCTTGGTCCTCGACGTGTATACCAGCTGCGCCCTTCTCAACAAATAGTTTGGTCAATTTCATGATGGCAGTCAAACCTCCATGACCAGTATCCGCATCAGCTACGATAGGTCGGAGATAATCAATAGCAGGGGTTTTAGCTAATTCCGATTCGGACATGTTGGACCGTGCCTCTCGTTGTTTACGGTCATGGAAGAGTTGAGCCATGAACAAGTGTTCAACCTTGTTGGGAACTGTGTTCGAAGGATAATCTTGATGTTCATCGATTAGCGGGGCGGGTCTTCTTTAGACTGATTGACCAACTTACCTGCGAGATCAGGACCAGGTTCATTGGTGCTAGACGCCGTACTAGATGATTGCCAGCCAGAAACGTATACAGACTCGAGATATTTGGCCATTTGTGTGACCTGCACGGGATCAAGGCTTGAGAATATTATTAGTGGCGGATAACATGATTGCGGTCAGAAATGAACTTACGCTCCGTACGTATGAGAGGGAGTTCCGCGTTTAGCATGCTCACCGAGCAGAGCAAAGAATTTTTGGGCTAAGATGTTGGATGGATATTCAATTTTGATAGTACCACGTTTCGAGACGACGTCGGCCGCGGTATAAGGTCGTGTTACTCGTGCAAAGCGAGGACTCTAGAGGATGGATGGATGTTAGATGTGGAAAGAACCCGTAAGGCTATATGAAAGAATGACCTTCCACCATTGCTCCACCTGCTTGACCTCCGCTTCAAATGCAGCGCGTTCGTTTGACATAGTGATTATCCAGTAATGGTAATAGTAGTGGTGGCGAGGTTGAGCTCTCGCGCCAAGGCCTCCACTCCGTATTTATGTATAGCTCCTGTCCTAGTAAGGGGCATGTGATAATTCCTCGGAACTCGATTTGGAACCCGCTTTCAAAGGAAAAGAAATTTCCGACGGAAGCCCTGTTCATTGCGCCCTCTCCGAAATCCGCTTTCATGTGGGGGTATTTTCATCCCGCGTCTGTTTTGCGGCGAATGGTAAAGTTTCTGACAAAGGGCCGTATTGAAAAGTCACGATCAAGCCCTGGTCATCCCCATCGTGAGTCAAGGTAATTGCTTTACGCCTTATGTCCACAGAGTTACTATATACTGATCATGGTCTCATGGTCCTTGCTTTATAGACTTTCCGCAGACCTGCAGGCTGTTCCAAGACACTCGGGGTGCGGCAGAACAAGACGGGAGATATATGTGACGGCGGCAGGCCGGCGGGAGCAGAGAACGGATCCCCGTGCGTCTCGGAGACCGGTTCTAGAGCTCTCAATAGTCGAGTCGTTCTCGATTGCTATGGTATACAACGCACTATCAAAAACCCACTACGATTGGTTGTTCATCTTCTGTCGCCATCATAGACTAATCCTGCGAGTCCATATCGCACGGAGAACGCCAGGACGCTTCCACCAATCTGGTGTAGAAACAATCCAATCCATTATTTTGACTTATCAGAGAATGCCATACTCGCACTTACCTGACAACACATTAAGACTTGAACCAATCGTTTTTCGTTCATCGGACCCAGTCGGACAAGGAAAAAGTTCAAGATCGTTAGGTTCGTCGTTTCCAGTATTACGCCAGAAGGATGCACAGTCAAAACCACCAGTTTGAAGATTGATAAGATCCTCAATATAGTTGTTGCCAATTTCGAGGGAGGTTTCATGAAGATCGCTTTGGACGGATGGAGCAAATTTGTATCTGCGTCAAATCTATGGTCATGCTATCAGAAAAGCTAGACGCAAATGATGAAAAAAGTACCTTGGAACACGATGTCGAGGACATGGGACTAATCCGAACAATTGCGGGCATGAAAGGACAAAATTGAATATCTGCGGCAAGAAGAACAGCAGCAACGTTTTCGAAAAGTGTGCTTGTATGCCCACAACTGCAAATGCCATTCCAGTGACATAACAAAGCGTATCCCCAGGAAAAACACGAGCTGGGTACCTGGGGCAACCGTCAGCAGATCGCGGGAGAAATCCAAAGCCTACGGACCAGTTATGATACATAAATCCAGAACAAACCGCGACAAGCGGTAGCATAAAGTACAAGCTGAACAGATGTCTTTCAACTAGTTCCTTGCTTCCATATGCCATCCCCGCACTCCAAACGCCGCCGAACTCAACTTCTGCATTACTCCCCAGAAGGTGGACCGGTAGATGGAAGCCAATTGGCCAAGGAAGGTATAATAGGTCATTCAAGATGACTGATATCGCAATGATGAGCGCCTGGCTAACTTCTGAGCCATTGATGCCAGCAAGGATATTTATGCTGTTTGTAGCGAACGTGGACAATAATGACATATAAAGATAATACAACGGTCCTGCGCAATAAGATTCAACTTGGTACGTTCTTAGAGCAATAGCTTACCTAGGTTAAGCAGTGATCCGAGGAGGAATCTCAAGGGCAACGGAACGACAATGTGGGTGTTCCCTCGTTCGGCATAGTAGACCATAAGAAGTGGGATAGACGCGATGATGGGAATGGGCAATTTGTGTCGCCATCGTATGTCAAAGACATCATCGAGAAATCCAAGGATGGTTGCCATGAGGAGAGAAAGGAGCGAAGAAAGGTAAACAGACAGCTAGCCAGCTCATTAATATTCGAAAGATGAATCCAGACTCAGGGTTCTCTCACTCTTGAGTGCGGAAATTCGGACACAAATATTCCTTCAGGTGTTCGCGTCGACCTGATGGTCAAAGAATCGGAAAACGCAAATGGAATGAAGAGGATCAAAGCAAGGATGTATACAGATGCGCAAACGAGACCTAAACTCTCCGGTCTAACAAGAAACAATGAAAAGCCGCATGGAGGTTATACCAAGAACGTACATTTGTGTTGTATACACTTTAAGCAAATCCCTTCCGCTCAGATGCGCCTTGACAAAAGTAGGGCCCAGAGTTGGTACCAAATATAACGTAGCCATGAAGGTAAATATTGAAAACCCTATCGATGTGTATAGAGCTGGCAAAGAAGGTATGGGGTCCAGAAACGGGCGAACGATGAACCAAGAGGCTATCGGGACCAATGCGAGCAATATGGTGGAAGATATTGGGCGCGGAGTTGGCTGGAAGGACGCCATAGTTCAAAGCCGTGGCAGCAGGTGTAGTTGTAATGAGTCAAATTTACACGACATGTTTCCTAGGACGTGTCCATGTCACGCGATGAATCGTGGGCGGCTAATTACGGTAACGAAATTCGAATGTCTGTTTCCTCCTCTTTTATCGCGCCGGAGCATCTCAACAGCTCTGGATGTCGGATTCAGTACTCTGAAAGCAAGGGAAGAGGAGTATATGGTTTGTGCCCTCAACCAAGTATCAGTCAAAATCATTTAAAAATATCTATTCGAGCAGCTTCTCGAGAAATTCAAAGAGATACGGTCATCGAAATCAGCCCAGTTTTGTTTTTCGGAAAAGAAGAATACGATAAATACGGAAAATTTACCGTCTTGGATCATTACACTTTCAAATGGAAAGATGGGCGAATGGCTTTAGCTCTTGGTCTTGGTAAGTCGCGTCCACTGTGTGTTTGATGTGGATTGAGACTACAACGTCTGGCAAGGCTCACTTTTCAACCATTCGAATTCACCAAATGTCTCTTACACTCTTGATCCTCACACGGACTCTATACGCTATAGAACTGTTCGAAATATCGATCCCGATGAAGAACTCTGCATTTTCTATGGTCATAAGCTATGGTTCGATCCTGTCGATGCTACTGTATCTGTCATAGATTCTGAGCTTAAAGATGGTTGGGGAGGCTTGTCTGCAGCTTGGAATGACTACGATGATCCCGGGAAACTCTGGAACAGCGATCAGAATGAGATTGTCGATGACCATTCTCTTCCTTTCACGATGTTGAAGCCTCCACCGGAGGAAGAGGATCTAGCAACAGTTAGGACCGGTACGTAACATTGCGACTCTGGTTCGTTCCCTCATACTGAGGCTCTTCACCTAGTCCTGGCTTGGGTCGTCGACGTTCCCGAATCTCGTAAGATTACGACCTTGCTCAGGTATGTCATGTCAAGTTCACAAGAATGCTGCATCACATTGATTACAGTGTTGCAGGTGGCTCAAGAACTCTGGATTAGAAGATCCTAGTCTTGGACATCTCAAAAGAATTCGAAAACAGGATGGCAAGACGACGCTACTGCTGTCCGTTGATCCAACGCCTCCCGAATTGCCTGTCGAACTCGAACTTGCCTCCCCGTTCCAAATCCTTGTGCCATCATCAGCCGCCTTAACCCTTACTTCTCTCAGTCTGAAAGCTACGTTCTGGCCTACCTTCTATGCTCCTAAACGAAAAGGAGAAGTGGAACACTGGTCGCGGGGCAAGGTTGAATGGGCCACAGAGGCAATGAAGGTTGTTGAAACAGAAGCTCTCGAATCCCAATCTGAAAACGAGGTTAGATTTTTTCTGAGCCTCTGAATTTGTATATGGTTAGCCTCAACGTTTTTCTAGCTTCCGATATCCGCTTTCATGCCCGCATCATACGGTGGCGGGGAAGATGAAAAAGTTGCAGTTGCCCGTGACACTCGAACCTCCAATTCACATCCTTTACGGCACGCCGTACTCAATCTCATTCGACGAGTGGCAGATTTAGAAGTGGATAACAGCCCATCATCTGAAAATGGTTCCAACTATCTTCTGACAGGGAGATCGGTGTTCTTAAGCCACGAGCCATGCATCATGTGTAGTATGGCACTCTTACATTCACGCGTTAAGCAGATTTTCTATCTCAACCCAATGAGAAGAACTGGTGGTTGTGGAGGCGTTACGTGTCTGCCAACTCTCCAGGGCGTTAATCATCGATTCGAAGTATTTGTTTGGAAAGAAGTCGTATCTAAACTAGTAATAAATGAGGCGTTGGATGCGTAATTCGTGTTTGTGTCCAAAAAGCGAGAATCTAGAGGAAATATACAGAAATGGTCGGACCGAAACCATCAAACATTCACTATTCGTTCGGAACCTCTTACCACAACATCACGACCGCGGAAAGCAAGAACAACACAATCAAAACTCTTCCTTTTTCGGTATCCCAAATTTCCATCCCTCTCATGCTAAGGCCTTGCATGCCTCCCATACTTTCGACGTCTTCTTCCGCTTGTGCGAATGCCGCTATCTCCTCCCCATCTGGACCCCCGACAGACGTATCCCAGTTCCCTACACCAGTAATACTGGCGTACCCATCTCCAGAGGCCCACATCCTTTCTTCGAAAACGAGTCCCGTGGGTACGTCATTGAACCAATATCTCACCACCGGTATTGGGGTAATACCTTTGGCAGCGCACAAAGGCATGTGTTTTCTTAATTTACGAACATGCAATCGAAGACGAGAATGTGATAAGGTTCCTGGACGAGGATAACGATGCAAAGAAGCAGAGCCCAAAGAAAATTGCGTTGGTGTCAAAACCTCTGCATCAGCTTCTGCATCCGCATCAGCCTCGCCCAATGCCAACACTGTATCTGTGCGCCGAAAAGGAACGAATGTCGAATAAGGCTGAGATACTCCGCGGGTAGATGACACTGAATCCGACTCTGCCGCTTCTTTAGCCTGCATTCGCCAATAGTACTGGGACTGGAAAAATTGTGTAGAGGAAGCCATGGCAAAGTCGGCAGCATTGTATAGATCGTCCGCGTCGCATCGCAATTCGACCAAGTCTCCGAATACAGGATGAATAGGAAGCAAAACTTCCAATGCTTCGTGCAAGTTTTTATTCAGATCATGAAATACAGGGGCAGTACCCGTTGGCTGGACGTCCGTGTCTTCAGCAAGCAGTTCCTGATCCTGATTGAGGTGCAATCGGGGTGCATCATTTGCAGGAGCTAAATCTGCATCGTTGGGACCTCTGAATGAGGATTTGTACCCGATGGCAGGGATATACAGATGCGTGATAGACGGTAGGGATTCCATAGTCGCTTGGCTTTCAGAAGCAGACAGTTCACTGTGGCGTGCGTCATATGCGCTAGCAAGACGACGAAGTATAGGAAGCAGATATGCGATACTGATATCCAATGCAAGTCGGCGCAGAGAGGGTAAGTGTTCAAGTTCGAGATTGGATTTGAATAGCGCATCAATGCCTAGCATAATTTGTAAGACGCCATTTCACAACATCCACATGAATGACAAGTTTACCTTCGTCAAAAGTTTTCCCTTCCGCCCAACTTCCTGTCTTTAGACTAAGCTCTTCCAACGTGCGTCCAGCGGCCCGCAAGATTTCGCCTACCCCAGGTAAAGACCGGGCACTAGAGTACTGTTGGGAATGCCAGTCGTATTCGAATTTGCGCAAAGAGCCACAGAACGGTGCAATGAGAGCGTTAGTAGCAGAATCATAAATATAGGCGATTGAGAGAGATGTTAATTGTGACTGGGCCTCAAGCTCCATCTCCTCCTTGTCGCCGACATGCGTAACTTCGACCGAAGAAAGTTCCAATGACTCTAGAAATGGCAGGCTCTTTATTAAGTTTTGAAACTCCTTCTGGTCCTCGAAAACCACGAACTCAAGGCGCAAGGATGTGATTTTGCGGAACCAGACCTTCTCAGGGCCCTCGGGAGTGACCCACACGGACGTAAACCGCACGGATAAGGAAGTAAGGTGGCCGAATACAGCGTGAAGAGCAGCGTGGGTCTTCGGCGTTCGAGAAGCCCAAGACGTGATTACACGCTCGCTGTCCGACCCTAGATCGGAGCGAGGACTGGAACTCAAGTCAAGGTGCTTGATACGAGCATCGACGAAAGTGCTGGGCGTATCGTTGTCGAGTAAATTGAGGAATGTGCGAGTGCGTAAGTCGTTAGGAAGAGCCAATGAGGAAAACAGGGTACCGCGAGATGCGGGTATCCAGCGTTTACAGACCAAGGCGCAAGAGGGAAGTGTCCTTCGGTCGACAAACGATATAATGACTTCGAGCAATTCGAGAGGGAGAGAGTCGAGGCCGGTCTCGAGCGATTGCAGTGCCATGGGGGGGAAGGAAGAGAATAAATTTGTTAATCTGTTGATTGATTCGTGGACCAGAGTGAAGTCCATGCAAAGCAATTGACTCTTGAGAACCAAATACTGAATGGCTGGCAGGCATTCACTCAGTGATTGTATTGCGCCCCTTGTGCGGCACGAGCGAACACCAAAGGGACAGCTCGGAAATGGTGCTAAGATGGAGCGGGGAGTGTTTTATTTGGCAGAGGCTACCTCTACCATATCTCTTCAACGAAGCTTCAACTTTCAACATCTGTGGGTTAGCAGATAAACTGATAAAGGGACAAAAGTTCGATACGGAAAAAAATCCGTCGGTCCACATGGGTCCACTTGCATAAATACCTCGTCAAGTTCAACTTGAAAACAACTCACCTTTGCCCAGTGCCCATCTCGTCGAGACCTACCTAAACCTAGCCAATTGTAGACGTTCGGCGACTTGCATTTGCCATGGCTCGTTGGTCTCGTCTCTGCGTATCTGCCTTGGTTTTCGTTTTCGTTCAAGGCCTTGCACAGTCGACGATTGCGAGCGCCCTGCCCGTGTATGTATACATACGCTTTGATCATTCACATCCTTCTACACCTACTCCCACACTGCTCTTTGAATTCCTTTCATTGTATATACGATTCATACTAATCGATTGTGCAATATAGATCGATCGAGGGTGAGGGCGAGGTAGCGCGCCGGGAGTGGTGTGAAGACTGCATCAACCATATTATTGATCATCATGGTCGCCAACAGGAGTGATTATGTCCCCCCGCCAGAGCAAATCCTTCTCGAAGCAAATTTATTTATTCAATTTCTTTGTTATAGGGTTCCAGTGAAGCGAAACGCCGTCTATCTATAAAATAACAACCTGGATCCTTCATTTTCAAGTGTATATAGGCTGGATTTCCAGCTCTGGAGTTGGAAAAAAAATTAGTAAACTGTTATCAAACACAATTTCACGCTCCGTGCTTTGCCCGTTCGATAAAAGCAAGAGTTCTGCCCTCTATTCCGGTATCATGCCTCCCAGGTTGTGTATGCATGCATGTAAATGCTGTGACTACTTTCAACCCCATTGTCAGTGGCTATTAGAGTAAGAATTACTGAGAATTACTGTAAGCAATTACGGTCATGCATGTATGCGACCAATGATCGTGGGGATATAACAATTAGAAGTAAACAACGCGATTGTAGCTCTTTATCTTGCACCATGCCAGCCGCTTCTTCTTCACGTCGTAAACGCGTCGCACCGTCCTCGGACATTGAGGATGGGCCTACGCAAAAATCTACCCGGGAAGACGTCGAAGAAGAAGATGAAGAACAGCCTCGACGCGTAGTCAAGAAAGAGAAGAAAGTAGTCAAGGGCAAAGGTCGCGCTGCCGAGGCTTACCACAGCGAAGAAGAGGAAGACGACGATGACAAGATTGATGTCGATAGCTTTGCTGATCAACCTTTGGACAAGAGTCATATTATCAGCATGAATGGATTTGCGTCAGACTGGGGGACCATGATCAAGACTGTTCAAAGAACAAATAGCATGGTTGCTGATGTCGCTGTTGCATTAGCCGATAACGTTGAAGGTGATGTCGGTAAAAAGGTTAGATTCCCGTCCTCATTCGCTAAGGTCTGCTAATACATGTAAACTAGGGCTTGTTGGAACTAGAACGTTTTCTCAAGGAACTCGTTGACATTGAGAGTGAGATGCACATTAATTACGAAGTCATTCAAAACCTGGTTCAACAGGTAACCATTGGCACGGAGATTGTAAGTTCTGCTCTGCCTTGATACTCATTATCTGCTGATTGTATTCCAGGACAACATCGTCGAGCAATATCAAGACAACGTCAGGAAAAACAAAGAATCATATACCTCCAAAACGACAAGGCAGAAGTACGCGAAGAACGAAATATACAAGAACTTCAAGCAATCTGTTTATGTGTGTGCCATGAGTTGCTACGCGCTGAACATTTCCTTGATATTCTGATAGGAAATCGAACATCCTGGAGAGGCCATGCCTCCAATCACCGAGTTCATGCCAAAAGGTAGCGTCTCGTTATAACTTCCTCATGACTCACACCTTCATAAAATATCAATACCCCAGAATCTGGCGATGACAGTGACGACGACGACGACTTGGAAATGGGTGCAGTGACCCAAGACTATAAATGTCCCCTCACGCTGAGGCCCCTAGAGAATCCGGTTACTTCGTTCGTATGCCACTTTCTTTTTCGAACATGTCATAGCTGATGTGACTCAAGTGAAATCTGCGGCCATTCATTCTCGCAGGACGCTATTCGTGAGATGTTTGCTGGATTCAGAGGCTCTAAGAAATGTCCTGCCTCGGGTTGTACGCGGGAGTTTAGACTTGTGGACTGTAAGCCAAATAAGGAACTCGTCAAAAAGCTCAGGCTGCACGCGAGGAGGCTGAAGAAAAAGGAACAAGAACAGGACGCGGAGGAAGTTATTGAATGAAGAAAGTCTATCTCAAATTCTGTGTACGTATCTTCCTCTAAATCCTCTTCAAAATCCGAATCCGAATCCGTTTCATGATCTGTAAACGCTGTCTCCATATTCAGCTCGAGGGACAGGTCTCTCCGTGTTGTTGTGTGCCGAGAGCGCTTTTGCTCTGATACGCCTTCAAAGCTGTGTTTCCTTTTCAACCTTGTCCTCGTGTCCTCGTCCTCCTCGTCTGTAAGATCCTTGATGTAATCGAGGAGAAGATGTATTGAAAACTCCGTGCACTGCACTAGAAAGGTCATTATATAGCGGATAAAAAGGACAAGAGAGGAGATGAGTATGCCTGCTTATACATGCGATGACTCTCAAAAACACACAGAAGAGTAATCATTCCTCATTGATGCAATAGATTGAACGAGGTAAAACCATGCCATTGTAGAGCAACAATGACAATGCAATGCCTTAGTGTATCCAAAGCATGACATTGATAGAAGAGGAGATCACTGTTCATGGAAGAGAGTATGGGTGATGATGTGAATATATACAGTATATATTAGTGCTGGGTATTATAAAAATCTGGCAGGTATAATACGGTATTAAGAAAGTGGCACTTGCAGAGCCCAAAATACAGTGTATTTTTTGTATAATACCGGCGCCGCAGGCCCGAAAATTTCCGGTATAATACGTATAATACGTGTATTTAACTCAGTATTAAACATATCATAGGTATTAAACAACTCTGTCCATTGATGTCAATTCCTGATCTTACCAAAGGTCCATTGAAGACCAGTCAACATCCTTAGCTATCCAAGTTTTTTTGTGAACAAGAGCCTGATGTTAGTGTTGGATTGTAACACTTGAGTAGCTTACTTCTAGACCAATTATATCTGAAAAACCTGTATACTCGCCAGAGCAAGGATACCAGTGGCTGGAAAGCACTCTCCAGCAACAAAAGCACCCAAAGCAAAAATCAAAGCCTGCTCTGGATGCTTTTGCTGCTGAGAAGTGCTCTGAGCTGCTTTCAGCTATTTAGCCAAAAAAACAGGTTTTGCAGATGTAACAATAGACTCAATCTTTGAGATGGTTCATCTGTGCCCAGGCAGGCTCCCAGAATCTCCTGCAGAACCCCACCCGGCCTGACGCCCTAATTGACGCTACGATTTTGCCATGATTGACGCTATTTCGGATCAGGATTGTCACATGAAACCAATTTTTTTTCCAAAATTTCTGTCATGAAGTACGTAGCCCCTATCATTTTCCTTTTCTCACCGTCTCTACGCCCTTATTTGTACGATACATCACTCCATCACTTCCGCGTC
>MU795117.1:0-55471 GCA_027886305.1 Lentinula aff. lateritia
CACTGACCCAGAGTGTCGGACATTACTAGGGCGGAGGGTTACTTACTTGTATATAAGCTGTAGTTACTTGCTGTATTTTCCTTAGCTTTGATCTCGTCTATTCTACCTGGTCTAGTCCAGAACTTTGCTTGCCTCCTTTATTGTCTTACCCTCTAAAGGTTTTCTTGAGTGTGATACTTGGTGACACCCATTACTAGAGTCAGTCGCTGACACTCTTGAACTGTACAGTATTACATCATTATTTTTCACAGACCAGATTGTGTTTATAAAGCCAGCCCCCACAGCCTGGTCCCTTATCTTGACCTCTCTGTCATTATCTTGGGACCAGGTATGTGCTTACTTATTATTACCTATGACTACAATACTCAATATATCTCTGTCATTATCTTGGGACCAGTCTGTCCATGCTCCACTCAGTTGCTCTGCTTTACTGATTACTCAGCTGCTCTGCCCCATTGCTTGCCCCCATTACTCTGCACCATTGCTCCACTTAGTCACTCCATCTCTGATGCTTTGTGACAACAGCACCAAAACTTACTTTCCTGTTCCACACTTATGCATTTGCGCTTCTTCCTTTGCATAAGTTCCTGACTGTGCTATCTAAGCCTGCACAATGTGGGCAGTTAGGAATGGTTTGTATACCACCAAAATCAGCTAACTACGATATTTTCCAAGAGCTTAACTCACAGAAAGGGCTCAAAGTATTACAACTGGCTATGGAAGACTTGGCAAAAAGGGAAAAGGAAAATGCAGATAAGGAAGAGATGCATTAAACTGATACTACATAGATGCACATTAGTAAAAAAAAAAATTCTGAACGGATTTCATTGCACAAGAACACTAAATGCACTCAGAACTGTTTAAAAGCACAAAATTCATGTTTTCTGGAATTTTGAGGTGAAATTTTCAGAGGCCACACCCAAGTTTGCATCATAGTCATGGAAAGTTTGGCAAATTTGGTTCACATCATAGTGCTCGGTCATTGGAAATTTTCGGATAAGACATTTTGGTCAATAGTCCGGGGTCCTTTTGCCACCCCGTCTTTATCAAGCGCCCGTGCATTTTTCGCACGTTAAGCGCTCTGTACGCTTGTGTCTGTACTGTACTTACTTTTGATGACTGCTACTGGATTTCTACATCTCATAAGTTACTTCTGAAGTTGTCAATCATTCAAGCACCATCCATTTCTAACTAATTCTAATGGGCTTACTAGAGGCAAGCAAGGTGCTTTGAGCCCTGCAGGGGTTCAGTAGTGGAACCTGTTCTCGGGACAACCTCTGCAAATCTGTGCAAACACAGATTTAGTATTTCCGATCAATTTATGTAGTCGGCAGCGACGGTGCTCACCGACGGGGCAATTCTGTCCTCAGCATCTCGTCCATGTATAAATTATAGGGCTCCCTTACGGTCCCCCACTTTTCCAGGCTGGTCCTGGTTCCTTCACGTATTCCTAATTGCAGCCGCAAGAACGAAAAATGACATTTCACTTTACCTCATTCTTGATGCTGGTCTTCATAACAAGTCTCTTCGTGCATTCAACATTCACTTTCCCGGTCTTGCTCCCTTTCCATCATCATCACGACACATCTTCCACACCGACGACCCCAGTGAACAACGACTTCGTATCATCTAAACTATTAAGACCAGCTCTGTTCAGTCGTGTTGTATATTGTGCTAAAACGAAGGTCACAAAGTGGGACTGCGGCGGACCTTGTGAATCAATTGGGCCGGATATTCATGTCATCAAATGGGGAGGGAGTGAGTGCGGAGCTTTCTGTTTTCTAATTTGCGTTGAATATCATTCATAGACGATGGTTTTGTTCCATCTTGTGAGATTCCTGATGAATTTTCGCCTGTGGAATTTATACTTAAAACTCTCCAGATCTCATTGCGCACGATCCTTCGACGAACACCATCGTCGTAGCTCATCAAGGGACCAATAGCAAGAATATCTTGTCAATTTTGAATGATGTAAATATATTCCATGTCGAATTGGACAAGTCTATCTTCAAACAACCCGCAAGTAAGTATCTCAGTATCGTTCTAGCGTGCATTTGTTCTGATGATTCCCGTTCTTAGAGAAGGTCGAAGTACACGAAGGCTTTCAAAATACATTCAGACACACATCCACCATTGTCCTCACTGAGGTCAAGAAAGCATTGGTTCAATATAAATCCCAATCTGTTTTGTTGACCGGGCATTCACTTGGTTTGAGAATCCTTGCATTGTTTTTAGTCTTCCCTCTGATTGTCGTGGCTGTAGGGGCTGCAGTTGCAGTTTTAGACGCGATCATGCTCCGCGAAAATCTCGATTCCTCAGTCAAACAATCGGTCGTCGTATTCGGATTGCCGCGCATGGGTAATGAGCACTGGGCCAAGTTTGTTGACTCGGCGGTAATATATTTCCCTAACATTTTGAAACCTGCAACTTACTAACAGATCGCTGTATAGATTGGTTCAGAGTTCGTTCGAGTTTCGGATCGCAAGGACCCCGTAGTCGACCTCCCACCTCGGTTGTTGGACTATTATCATCCTTCCGGAGAAATACATGTCGAAGATGTCGACAAATCAGGTCAAGCCACTAAGATAGTTGCCTGTCCTGGACAAGAGAACAAGCACTGTGCAGAAGGAAATTCGATCTTCAAGGATCATAAATCTGACCATTTAGGTACGCCGCGTAGTATGAGTGTCGGTATTCAATTCACTGAATACTAACCATCTCTTTAGGACCCTACTTCAACAATATCTCATTTGGGCAGGAAGCCTGTAACATGAAGTCGTGACCGAAATATTCAGCCATTTCAGTCTATCTATTTTATTTTATTTTATTTAAGTCTTTTCAATTAGGAAAGAAGCTGTATTCTTATCATAGCAATGAGTGTCGTTTCCCGCGACGTATAAGGTATATATAACGTTGACGCATGCGTTTCCTCCAAGCCTGGTTGGCTCTCAAGAGCTTGATGTGATAGTATACACTCTTCTTAGCCTTAAATCGTTTCATCTTCCGACGCTCGATGATGATTTCTCGGGGCGGACTGATCGGTGGAGTATTGTGATCTAATCTCCTTTGTCGGACTGAGGAGGCAATGTCCTTTGGAGATAATTTGAGCTTTAAATTCTTGATGTACGACGAATGACTCACAAGCTTTTCCCCCAGAGTCAAAGAGTGCCACCTGGCCACAGCCTGACGCATGAATCTGAATTTGTTCTTTGCTTGGTCTTTTCGGGTAGTCGAAGGATCCAGTTGATTCATTTTGGTCTGGATGTATACTTGAAAATCCAGACGCCTGTGTGTGAAATGAGTAACGAATACCCTAGATCATTTCAATGGTGACTACGTACCTGGCTATCCGAAGATCCTTCAGCGTAATGTCCCCCTCATCCACTCGTATAAACTTGCGAATATCAGGAGATACCTGTCTGTCGATTGTCTCTTGAGTATACAGAATTGCTTCCTCTGTAGGACATTCGTAAGGACTAATACTAGAGTGTCGACGGGAGACACACCAGGTGAATTACGTCCTAACGCTTCAAATTTTCTCAAGATGTTCACAACTGCAAGCGGTGCTTGCGCTGCTGAATTATAGAAGAACTCCCCGGGAGCAGCATCGTCGAAGTTCCGATAGCTACGTTGACCTATCCTTGACAGAGCACTGATAGGATACAGCGCGCGCAAGCCATTGAATTTGACTCTTGCAATAAGGCTTCCGAGCATCAGGTCGACATATTTTTCCAGATTTTTCCTCGTTCCCTAGGTGCGCAATTTGTCAAAAAGGCAGCTCGAGAAAGATAAAGAAAATCACCACTCACTCGATCAATATGCAGCGTTGATTTACTTTTCGAGCAGGTAGTACTGAGGTGGTGAACCTAACAACTGGTGGTAGTGATGTATTTACGGAGTCGGACTCGGAAGACTCGCCACGTCCACGTGATCCCACGTCTTGTATGCCTTCTACGTATTCATGAACCAAATTATCTTTGTGAACTAACAGCAGCTAGCCAGGCTACCCCAACCTGGCAGGAAAAATGTGGAATGAAACTTTGAGAAGCTCTACCTACTCATAGACCCCCCACTTACTTAAAAGAGCGGGCATAAAATCTTCGCCTAATTATAATTGATATTCTAATTGAAGAGGTTTGGAAGAGATGATTTATAGGAGGGTGAATTAATGAGAGCTCATTTTGGAACAACGACCTGCATCTGCTCAATGAGGTAACCACGAAATGCAATATCTGCCGATATTTGTGACGCCAATGAGCACAATCTCCACCAGATGGCTTCCAGCGATACGGGATTCCAAAAAGAGCGAATATAAAGAGGATGCAAAGACAGGTGCGAGCCCTCTGGTACCGAAGGAGATCATCTGAGCTAGTCCGTTGACAGAGTCTAGAGAATGAGGCGGGGCATTGATGACAACCAACAAATGCATCGCGTCTAGGAAAAAGATCATGGACAGTTAAGTAAAGGACTCACCCGACCTTACTGAATGCTGTAACTATCACGGTCGATACAAAAAGTTGGACGCCCAGATTAAGGGTGCAACTTCTCCGACATGTGCTGCAACATCGCGCAAGATCCATTTGTGCAGTTCCAGACACCGTTCGCGAAGCGAGGAAAGCGATGCTCAGGCGGAATTCGGAATTTTGAGTCCGTGAGCAGCGCTCAAGTAGAGGGGGAAGTTCAAAAGGGCCTTCTGAACGAATTTCGACGGAACCATAGGTCTGTGATGTTTCCGGACCGTTGAAAAGTAATGGCTCATATTTCAAAGGTGTGTTGCCGCTTCACTTTACCTGGTAAAGCTCGGTAGAGTCTAATATAGAGCCAATGTTAATAAGAATCAATATGTGACCAAAAGCGATGGTTTTTGAACCAAGGATTCCGTCGAAAGAAGGCAAATTTGCCGAAGATGTGTGGCCACCGTGCGGCGGGATATTCCAATACGCCTCCGATAGTAGGTCTATAGGAGCATTTATTAAGACGACGACAAAGCCGTTGTGGAGGTAATCACTCACCCGAGAGTGCTACCAGTCGCCCACACGATGGGCATGAACGTCAACGCATCAACTTTGTTCGTTTCATCCGTGCTCTGGAATGTTCAACCTCAGTCGCAAACGTCATCAAAGATGGAACGTACTCCGACCATTATAGTTTTCGAAGAATACCGGTTTGAGTGGGAGGTCGCAAACAGCAAGGAAGATCAACATACTATTACCGTTGGAAACCCCCGTGGCTGCTCTGGAGACTACCATATCATTTCTGGCAGAAATCATTGCGAAAGTCCAAAACTCAGCATCGCTAATGACAATCCCAGTCGGCCAATCAGAAGGATCGGTTTGCGTCCGTAGAAATCAGAAACGCGTCCCAATGTGGTATACGGTGAGGCTTCCAGGGAGGAAGAAAATCCTTTCCTGGATTGTGGTCATTGTCAGAAATGCCCAAAATTCCAGACGAACTGTAAGTACCAGCAGGGGGAAGTACTTACGCGAATACCAGCGTAAGGACCGATCCTCTTCTCGTCCCCTCCACAGTGCGTCGAACAGCTCTTGTGATAAAAGGATAGATGACCATTCCTGTTATCGGTTCCGCCAACTGAATCGACAGAGCCAGAAAGATCTGAAGTTTTGGTAGCGGAGTTCTGGTCATATTTAGAGGTCAACTTTCCTGAACGATTTTGAGGGACCCTTTTGGAGTCGATTGAACAGTAAATAATGGGTTGAGCAGAGAGATAAGCTCATGATAAGCTATTCCGTTGATATGTGGAGCCATATGAGGAATTTTTGAGCAAGTAGGCGAACACCGCCGACCAGTCTACGAAGGCTAAGTATCAGAGGCTATCTGGAGCGTAATATTTATGAAAAGATGCTACAGATCCAACTTGAATGAAAATTATAGTAATCTATTGATGAAGGCTGAGCACATGTCCAGTGAGCGATGTAGAGGAGAACGTACGTATATCAGCTACATATATCACTCATGAGCGAGCAGAGCCTTCAGCCCCTGCACGACGTTCAGTCAACAGGTCCCTCAATCTATTTCTCAGCTTTTTGACTAGCTCATCATCATCCGAGGAAGGAGGGGGCTATGAATGAATGGGGACTACCTTCGACTATATTTGAAGTTATACAAGTACCAGTTGATCTAGCAGATACTGCAAGAGAGGATTAACTCATCACGTATATAATTGTAAGACGGGAGAATTCACTTCTGCCTCGTCTATAGTCTGTCCGGGGGTCCAATTATTAGCCCATGAGAAATCGGGAGTTGGTCAGGTACTGTACCAAGATGATAGGACCTCTAGGGCCCAAGCGTTAAGTCAAATGGTAAAATATCTATTTCTGTAATCGAACCTATTCATATGATGGAAAAGTGGGCGAGGGTTGTCGGGAGAGCGCTTGGTGCCTGAGTTGTTTGTACACGCTTGGTACCATTAGCGCTTATACTCCCGCCGTTCCCACGCCCTCCCGCCATTTTATCATCCTTTCCAGCCCTTTAATTTCCCCCTTCGCCCCAAAGCTTCTAAATTGATTACCATACCCCTACAGCTAGAGCCGGGAATAATGTTTTGGTTATGTTACGGTCCAAAAAAAAAAGGACAATGCAAGCAATGCACAAAGATTTCTTATTGTTAAAGTTATTACGGCATGGTCAATGGCGTTTATTGTCCTTCCTAATTTGGCCACGCATTTTCTTTTGTCTTTCGCAATGGCTGCAAGAACAAAAAGAAATGATTACAGTAAGAACTCATCAGTTCTTTCCTTCGTTCTTCCACCTCTGATACGCCGTTTCCACAACGTCTTCGACGTTGACGACTTTCGACGACTTACCCGACGACGACGACACCTACAATGCCTTCACGTCGTCCAGAACCCATCGACAGTGATCTTCAAACACTTTCCAGTGTAGAAACAATCGAGAAGCCAGAGCCAGTCTCTGAAGTCTCTTCGACTCTTACTCATACACCTTCACCACCTTCCATCAGCACTGGATCCTTCAAACAACTATTCTCCCTACTATCTACCCGTCATCGCTTCCTGATCCTTCTTCCTGCAATCATTTCCTCTGTTATCGCTGGCGGAATCGCACCGTTCATGACAATCGTCATTGGTCAGAACTTCAACGCTTTCGCTCAGTTTCCTCAGACTCAGAACCCTTCACAATCCGCAAAGCACCAGCTGCTACACGACGTCGGCATTGCTGCACTTGAACTCCTTGGTCTCGCAGTCGGTAGCTTTCTCCTCAGCGCCATCACCAGCAGCTTGTGGATATGGACTGGAGAACACAACGTGCGCGAAGTACGCCGAAGAGTTTTCGGAAGTGTCCTCAGTCAGGAAATGAAGTGGTTTGATATGAAGACACAGGGAGATGGTGTCGGCGCTGCGGGACTCATGGCTCAGTTCAATCAGTGAGTACCACCTTCCTTTATTTGAATATCGCAAACTAACGAACCCGAAGGGATACCGATTCCATTCGCCTAGCTTCTTCGTTGGCTTCAGGTTTACTGCTCCAGCACCTTGTTACAACCATCACTGCCCTCGTCCTTGCTTTCGTCGGTTCTCCGCTCCTGGCGCTCCTCACTCTATCTACTGTCCCCATCCTATCCATTGTTCAAGCTATCTCACAGCGTCTTGCCGGTCCTTTACTTATGAATGAACGCAAGGATGGAGGGCGGTTGGCTACCCTCCTTGAACGTACCTTCACCTTCATCTCTACTGTGAAAGCCTTCACAGCTGTGCCCTTTCACAAGGCCAAGCTTCACAATCTGCTCATCGGACGTATGCGCTCTAACGAAATCTCTTTGAACGCCATATGGGGCCTTTCCAGTGGCTCTTCACAATTCGTCATGATGAGCATGTTTGTCCAGGCATTCTGGTTTGGCTCCAAGCTTGTGCGCGAAGGCACGATCCAGCCGGGCGCCGTCATGAGCGTTTTCTGGGCTTGCTTAATTGCGACGAGCAACCTCCAAATGTGTGTCCCTCAGCTGGTCACCGTTGGCAAGGGCAAGGTCGCAATGGCAGCTTTGATGGCTCTAGTGAAGGAGAACCCCGACTATCAACCAGATGTAGAAGTCTTGCCCCCTTCGCACCCTTACAACACACCGTCTACTCCTATGTCAGCGACTTTCCCTCCCCACTCTCCTGCGTCGTCTGCGACGTTGACCACATACTCTGCACGTCCCGGCCGTTCCGTACATCGCTCCAGTACCACCAAGTCCCGCGTGCTTCGCAAAATCCGACCTTCCAGGTTCAAAGGGGACATCAATCTGAACCAAGTTTGCTTTGCTTATCCTTCGCGGCCGAATCACCCGGTTCTCATTGATGTAGACATGTACATCCCCGCTGGAGAGATCACATTCATCGTCGGCTCTTCAGGATCCGGGAAATCTTCTCTAGCTGGCATCATCGCCGGGCTGTACAAGCTCAACCGTAAGGAAGGCAGCAGTGGCGAAGTTTTACTCGACGAACAAAATATTGAGTATCTCGACCCCGTCTTTGTCGCAGCAAACGTAGGAATCGTCAGTCAAGCTCCTCCGGTGCTCCTTGGTGGCCAATCCGTTCACGATAATGTCGCCGTTGCTCTTGCTGCACATCCAGAACGCACAATGGAGAGTGCGACGGAAGCGGAAGTTGTGAACGCGTGCACGCTTGCTATGCTCCACGAGTTCATTCGTGACCTTCCAGAAGGATACAATACCATCCTTGGTGGGGATGGATCCGTTAGCAGACAGTCGGAAGACGATGCTGGTATTCAGCTTAGTGGCGGCCAGAAGCAACGGCTTGCACTTGCTCGTGCACGGCTCCGGAACCCTTCCTTATTGATTCTTGGTGAGTACTGTGCGGTATTTGTTTTTATTTCGTTGCCAATTCAAACGATGCCTTAGATGAACCCACCTCAGCTCTCGACCCTACCTCTCGCTCCCTCGTTAATGCTGCATTGCGTCGCTGGCGTGCAACAACCTCCTCTCGTTCCTCACCTAAAACCACAGTCGTTATTACTCACGATCTTTCCTACGAATGCATTCATGAAAACGATTTCGTCTATGTCATGAAAGATGGACGCATGGTTGAAGCTGGTTATAGGTACGATTTGGAGCGCAGTATGGATGAGTCTGGCGAAGAGGGTGAGTTCATGAGGCTTGCTAGGAACCAAGGGATTCTCTCCGGAGACGAAGAAGACGAATCTTTACCCCAGTCACCTGAATGTGACATCGAGTTCGCTCCAGAGGGCTTCGAATCCGAAGCTTTCGATGCAGCTTCCTTGGAAGTCCATCAACCTTTCTCTCATCGACTTACCATGGGCGCTAGCATGATGGGTGGCTGGATGTTCGACGTTGTCGCTGATCTTACCAAAGGTGGCTCTACGAATCAAACCCAAGCGTCTAACCGCACCTCAACAATTTCCCGTGCCCTCTCCCCGAGCCGCTTCAGTCGCGCGCTCTCTCCTGTTGCTAAAAACCGCAACACGACACTTTCCCCTCTTCCTCCTGCGTTCTCTCCTCTCTCAATCAACACACAAGCTCGCACTCGCCGTCCTTCTTCCGTCTCTATCCCATCGCCCCTCCATTTGGATACCATGTCTCCATTCGATGATGCCGCCGCAGTTCCTGAACAATCCAAGGCCCCTCGTCAGCGCAGATATAGTCTGCAGTTTGAACCCGCGACTCCTACTGGCCTGACTTTCGCAGATCTGCAAAAGCAAGGCTTGGACGAAAAGCGAGCCTTGGAACGTAGTGCCCAGTCTGTCAGCATACGCCGTCGACAAACTCGTCGCGAAGTCCTCGGTCAGGACGCGGAAAAGCTTGAAATAGTGACTGCCCTTGCCTCGGAAGTCACTCCCATTGTGAACGAGATAGGATTTTGGCAGCTCATTCGGGCTTTGTACCCTTCAATGCCCTACAAACCCCTCCTGTTCATAGGTCTCTTGATCTGTGTCATCTCTGGTGCCATGACGCCAATCTTTTCATTCCTTCTGTCCCGCCTTCTCTTCGAGGTCTCTACTGGTGTCCAGGACGTTCGCACCGTAAACGAGTACGGAGGTCTCGTGCTCGGGATGGCCGCGCTCGACGGACTTCTCATGGGAGTCAAATTCTTCTTGATGCAGACCTTAGGATGGATGTGGATCGAGCGAATCCGTGAAAGTGCTTTTGCGAGACTTGTCTCAATGCCAAAGAGTTTCTTCGACGCCGGTGTTGTCGGCAAAGAAAAGCCTTCCTCCAATTCGGCCGCTCGCACTTCCCCTGTCGCCCTCACTCAGGTGCTTACCAAGTCTGCTGAAGACGCAAAAAACCTCCTTGCTGTTGTTGCTGGCCAAGCACTTGTTGTTTTTTCAATGCTCGCCGTCGGGCTCATTTGGGCATTTGTCATTGGCTGGCAGTTCACTCTCATTGGACTCGCCATCGCCCCAGTGTTTGCCGGTGTGATGAGCATTCAAAGCAAGTTCGTCGCTGATACTGAGAGGAAGAACAAGGCTGCGAGGGAGTCTGTTGCTTCTGCATACTACGATGCTGTTGCAAATATTCGTTCTATCCGGTATACTGGATTAACGACAGTTTTTCAGCAGCGTTTCGACCTATCCCTGGACCGTGCTATGTCGGTTGGAGTCAAGGGCGCTATGGTTGAGGGATGCACATATGGGGTGGCGTCTGGTCTCATATATGCGGCAGAAGCGCTCCTCTTTTACGTTGGAGCCGTTCTAGTCGCAAAAGGTACCTACACCTATTTGCAGATGGTCGAGGTTCTCGATTTAGTTGTGTTCACTGTAACGATCGGTAGTCAGTTAATGGCGTTCAGTGAGTCTTTCTTTTGATTAATCTTTATATTTTGCTGACAAGTCACTTTTTCAGCTAATCGCATTGCAAGATCAGTGCAGGCTGCTCGAGATTTGCATGCCGTGCTTGAACTGCCTACTGACACCTCTGAAACCCAAGGATTCCTCCGCCCCGTATTTCAGGATACGCCCCTTCCCATTGTCTTCCATGACGTCGAGTTTTCTTACCCATCACGGCCTGATGTTCCCGTCCTCAAAGGACTCAACCTCTCCATTGCTCCTGGTGAAACTGTTGCATTAGTTGGCGCTTCAGGCTGCGGAAAGTCCACTGTTGCTCAACTTATCCAACGTCTCTACGAACCCTCTTCCGGCTCTGTCCAAGTCGCGGATATCGATACTCGCGCAATGAGCATCCAACACCTGCGCCAACACGTTTCCGTCGTCTCCCAACAGGCACATCTCTTCGATGCTTCGGTCGCTGAGAACATCGCTTATGGGAATTCCTCGATATCGGAAGTTGGTATCCGTAAAGCTGCAAAGGCCGCAAATATCCACGATTGGGTCATGTCCTTAGAAAAGGGCTATGATACCATCGTCGGCGAAAATGCTAGCCAGCTCTCGGGTGGACAGGCACAAAGACTTCAAATTGCCAGGGCGCTTGCTAGACCTTGTCGGATTCTCATTCTAGATGAATGCACCAGTGCGTTAGATCCTGAGAATCAGCGGGAGGTGCTGGATACTATTCAGGGACTAGACCGAAAAGGTCGCACTACGGTCATGGTCACTCACAAGGTACCAGCGATGAAGATGTGTGACCGAATCCTCGTGGTTGACAATGGTCGCATTGTAGAGGAGGGCAAATACGACGAACTTGTACAGCGTAGAGGGGTATTTGCTACATTGGCCAGTGGTGGTGAGTGGTTTGGCGAGTGATGTACTGCCAACACTGCCCTTTTCCTTTAATCTTTTATCTTTCATTTAAATTTCTCCGCGTATCTTTCTACTCTCTACGTTATATATCGTGCATCTCTCTCTCTTTCCAAGCATTATCGTGGTCATCACAATTTTAACACCGCACAACACACTATCCCCCCGGTTTTACTTTATGTAGTACAGTATACTTCGTCACTTCACTATTAGTGATTGTCTTGATGACTTCCAACCTCATTTGTATCGCTTTAACTGCATTGCATTACTTACTTACGATTACTTACTTACAAGCTACGAACTTTTGTATCTACTACTTATTCTGAATGGTCATGAAATAAAATCTAAATTGATACATACCTTTGTTCGAGTTAGTTGTTTAACGCTAGTGACGAAGAGGATAAAGCGTCAAATTTCTTCCCGCAGGCACTGTCACGTGCACCGCGTTCCTCGGCGCGTCGAGTAGCATTGGACCAAAAAAAACTTTGAGCAATCCGTCATCTGCTTTCAGCTTTCAAAAACATGCCTCACGGCCACTGCCAGGCATGCTTAGGATATTTCTCCCTATCAGAATTTCAGGTTTTGCCTTGCGGTAAGTTTCACTTGAATCGAAACCCTGCCATGCTATAATTCACTAACGTCTTCAGCTAGGTCATGGTGGCTGCAAGTATTGCCTTGGCCGTATATTTGACTCAGTTACAAACATGGGGAACTGCTGGATGTGTCGACAAGAATTTCATCGAAGTGGGGCCCATCGAATCCATCTCGAACTAGTAGACTCAAAGGTGGCGAATTTCCAGAATACCATCGAGGGTCTGGAGAAAATGGATGCGAGCGTGCCATCCATAAGTGTAAGTAGAGCAAGTACTAGAATAAAGAGGACGGTTGATGAGATCAACTGCGACAACGAGATAGCCGTGAGTAGTAACGATTGTTTGTAGGCACGTATACTCAGTTTGATATATTTATATTACAGATATCACTCCGACAAGCGATTGCGGACTTCGACGACCGCATAGTTCCTGTTTTCATTCGTGTGGAGGCACAAGCCAAAGAAGTGGAGCAGCTGCAGAAACAACTGGCCTGTACCCAAAGCAAAGTGAAAGCATTTGATGAAAGCTCTGAAAAGAAGGATGCCCTTATCATTGCTCTTCGTTCTGACCTTGATCGGTCAAACAAGGACAGTCGACAGGCCGTTTCAAACACAGAACGTTTGACTGCAGATTACTTGGCATCGAAGAGACAAAATGAGCTTGACACGGAGGTGAAGAATAAATTAGAACATGACAATAGGAATTTACGCGGACTGTTGGAGTGGCACACAAAATCTGTGAGCATTCCACCTTGAGCGAGTCATCCGCGGCTTTCACTTACCAAGCACATAGGCTCAGTCCCGGAAAGACAAAATTCAAGCATTGAAACACGAAATCGCCAAGCTCGAACAGCGAAACGAGACCCTTCAAGAAACGCAGTCTGCTGTGTTAGACCAAACTCTTTCAGTATTTCCATTGGAAGATCATGCTGACGAAGTGAGGACTAATTTTCTTTTGCATTCATTCTAACATATGTCATAGACCTTCCTTTCATCTTCTTCCTCTGCACGGCCTACCTCTCCCTCTGAACACTTCCGGAACAAGTTTTACCGACCCTCTAGGCTTTCCCAGATCACAAACGAACTGCCTGAGTCGGAGGTTGATATGAACTTTGATTCCGGCATGCCAGGACCAGGATTTTCCTCAGATTGGAAAATGTCGAGCACCACAAAGAGGAAGGCAGCATCGTTGAACTTTCCAATTCCGCTAGATAAACGTGGGCACCCTACAGTCTCAGTACAAACGGGTCCCGTACGATTGAGACGGGTTCCTTGAAGCTATGCACATTATGGTCCTCGATTTTTCGGACTGAACGTTAGATTCAATCTTTATCAATTGTCCTGCACCACAGAGTGTTGTATGTAATAATATTGAAGTGTAATTTGTCTTGGGAGGTTTGTGGTAGTCGTATACTTATTCTTGTCATCTAAGTGGTACTACGGTTCGCCTATCCTGCGGGGCCCAGGCGGGGCTTTATGATTTTTCCGGGGGCCGATTCCGTGACCGCTTGGCTTTATACTTTCCGACGGCTTGAATCCTTTACCACTACTAGAACGTGAGAGCTGGTCGTCAGCTAGTTAATGTCGACGTGGACGCATTCTGCCTCTTCGAAATGGGCTGAGGAAGTTGCAATGGCCTCCATGCAGAAAAGCAGTCAAAATGCTGATGAACCCAGCACAACTTCCATGTCCTTTGATCTCCCTATTCCCGTCGTCCAGAAACAGCCTTCTGATTCTTCTCTACGAAGAAAATTTGCTTACGTCTCTCGTCTAAACTGTGATTTGTACACAAAGACTACCAACATCTTTCGAAGGGTTCAAAAGACTTTGGCTGCCCCCTCGTCCAGTACGGTTGTTCGAGAGAGTTTGGAAGGCATCCAGCATGCATTGGATAACAATCGTTATGCACTGGAGGAAGATCAAGCTGTCAAGGTGGAAGAAGTCAGCGAAGATGAAGTTGTAGAGGAAGTTGTGGTGGATAGAGTATGGAATGAAGCTTCGACGAAGACTTCCTTGAAGTCAAAAGCCCTCTCGGAATCCGATGGCGGTGAAGTCTGCTCTGAATCTCCGGCCAGTATTCCAGGGACTCAGGAACCTATGAAACGACCCGCATTGTTGATCGTATTTTGGACACTCTATTCGCACTGGCAGCAGTTCTTCAATCCAAGGTTCAAAGATATCAACAAAGAGGTACACTACCAAAAGGAAAATTGGGCACATTCCAAACGTCTTTCACTCTGGGCATCAGTGTTCTTCATCGGGAATTGGATTTTAGGAGCTGCTTTGATTCCAACGCCGGCAGTGTTGTTGGACAAGGTACGTCGTCTAGCTCCAACAGTTTCTATTATCATCCCTAATCTGAATTGTATAGATATACTATTACGGAGTGCGTTATCTCAGCATTTATTAACGATTAGACGCAAGATGCCAATTTTATTCTTCCACATTCGGACTGTACCTTATAGTTTGCGCCTTGCAGTGAGCGAACATCTTCCCCCGTTTGCATACATGTCATCTAAATACATCTTCAGCTGCCGTCCCACTCGTGCTGCTTTGTGCTTTCAACCTTCCGAGAGATCACACGAGATTTTATCAGTGTTTCCTTTTCATCTCAACCTGGTCGTGGTATGGCTATAACGTTTGCCCTTCTAAAACTTGCTTATGTCTGCTTCATAGGTCATACTACCAAGTCCTTTTTGGTTTCCTTTGTGGTTATTCAGGAAGGAATGATCTATTCACGTGTGGTTCCAAAGACTTCTCCTCGACATTCTAGTAGGCTTTCGTATTCCCCGTCTTTCGAAACTTTTAAAGTTTTGCATTACAGCTACACAACTGCCTTACAAACTGTTGCGCTATTCGGACTGGATCTAAAGAGATTTCCTGCTCTCCTTGGCGCCATCATATTTATAGTGCTATCTGGATTCCTTATCATTCCAGAGAAAGTCAAGTATGTATCTTTTATCAATCGTAACCTTGTTGGCCAGTCTGAAGACCGCCTTTGAATAGCTGGATGCGAAGTACGACCACTCGCTCTCATTGTATACCCTATGCTCATGATATGGCAGACGCCGTCAATTTTGGTTTCTTTCAGATATTTCTCATGTACATGCATTACCAGCGAGAGATGGTCAGTGTTCAGATACCCTGCCAGCTTTCTCAAGATTCATCGTACGCGTCCATAGTCTGCCCGCCATCTCTTCGCACTGCGGATCGAGCTCAAAGAACAGTTTGAGAGAACACAAAAGGCACAGATCAACGAAAGAAAGGCTGCAGATTCCAAGTATAGGCTAACCTCGTACGACTCGCTCCTTTTACATGCTCTCCGTCTCTGATTCATATTCACATCAGCTATGTCTTTCATGATAAGTTCCTGCAATCCATTGCACTCCATACCTTCGGCTGACTTAGTGGCAGCACAGGTCCGAGTTCCTTTAAATACTGCATGTATGTGCGTTTACTGTCGTGGATGGCAACTGTTGATCGCCATTTTTGCAGTACTTGCTGTCCAAAATATGTCTGCTTCTGGAACTATCGTCAAGAGTTTAGAACTGGAGTTTACTGCCTTGGAGGGAAGTCTGAGCATGATGTCCAAAGGTCAAAGCCCTACTCTAGCTGGCATTCTACCATATTGACATCAATGTTAGTACTTAACGATGTGCTTGATTTGTGAGTTTCAATAACCGCCTCGTTTCTATGATTGTAGCATCTAAATGCATCTTCAAGCAACCGGATGGATAGTGGAAAATTCGAATCTTTGTCGAGGGTGCGTGTCGATTGGCTCGTTTTCATTGACATTGGCCTTATGATTAGCTCTACAGCCGTATGCTTTCCATCATGTTATGCGCTCCATGCTTCTTCCTCTCCGTCTAGCTACCGATGCCCGGAAACTTGAGCTCGTCACGGATCTCGATATGAATATTGACGAGGTACTGTTTTACTCAGTGTATATATCCCTTCTTTCACTCAGTCGTACGCAGGTCGCCCGGCGTGCTGCGTACGAAGCTTTGGGTGAGGATCGTGAAACCATAGACAAACACATGAAGGAGCAGCCTAGCGGGGAAAGTCATTTCGGCATCGTTGTCGGAGATGAGACCCGGCTACGACAAATAGTCACCAATCTTGCTAGGTGGATCCAGTAAAACTCATGCTCTCATATCCTGCTGATATACTCATTTGTAGCAATGCGTGTAAATTTACCCCCGCGGGAGGAAAAGTCATTATCCGTACGCGGTTGATTCTTCCCTCCTCATCAACAACGCTGCACAACGAAGAGAACGAGCAAAATTCAATCCAAGACGAGTCTCTCACAACGCATAATGTCGAGAAACATGATGAAGAGAACAACCCCGAAAATATCTCTAGAATAGTAGTTCGAATCGAGGTAACTGACACCGGATCAGGTATTAAGCCTCAGGATATGGCTCAATCGAAGCTGTTTTGTAAGTCGAAACCAAGTTTGCTTTCGTAGGATATTAACAGTCGCCTTAGCTGCCTTTAATCAAACCGAACAAGGCCGTCAACAAGGTGACTATTTGTTCCCCTCATCAGGTTCTCGTCAATCAATTCGTGTCCTTCTCTTCAGGTGGTAAGGGAACGGGGTTGGGGCTGGCTCTTGTCCGCCTGATCGTCAAATTAAGCGGAGGCCGCTTGGGTGTGCGCTCACGAGTCGAAGAAGGATCAACATTCTGGGTAGAATTACCCTTGGGCATCGGTGTGAAGGCAATGCTGAGTGCGGACGAAAACAATGTTTTCTCTTCCCCTGCCCGTAACCTTTCATCCAATACCCTCCGCCAGTTGATCAAGTCAAAAAGCCGTAGCAACTCCACGCAGTCAAAAACCAGTATTATCGAGGCTGTTGATGCAGCTGCGCAACGAGCGACGCAGGCCTCGCCAATGACCTTACGGTCCAATAATGCTTTACATAGATTAATGGATCAAGGTAAGTTTCGCATTTGCCGAGAACGATATAACTATAGCTCTATTTCAGGCGGTAGCGTTGAACTTAATCTTGCAAATCATGAGTCTCATACAGCTGTGCCGACTCGCATGATTGGTGATCGTTCTACAGGGACCGAGATACCTATGGAAGTTATGACACGGGAGGAACCGCGTCGATCTGATGCGTCTACACATCGAATACAACCTGAAATGGATAATGAATCTAATTCCCTTTCTAGTCCAAAGTCTTCTCGACGCGCTTCAGCAAGGCCCACTTACGTTCCTCTTCCAAGTCCAAAAACACTTGCTTTCGATTCGACCATTTCCACGACTTCATCTCTACCAACTATCTCACCAACACACCTTCCACCTTCTCCTTTGGCGAATAGAGCATTTCCACCACCGTCCCCGTCAAACCCGCTCTTTAGTCATCCCTTGCATGTTCTGGTTGTTGACGACGATGCATTGACACGGACGCTGATGAGGCGGATGCTAGAACGGATGGGATGCGACGTCACCACCGCGGAAAATGGTGATCGTGCTTTAAGAATCTTACTTTCCCCAGATTCGGATGGCGAAAGTAGCAGTCAGTCATGTTCAAATTCCGAACAACCTGTGGCGTCAGATACGGTGTCTAAATTTCACATAATTTTCTTGGACAACCAAATGCCGGTGCTTTCTGGGGTGAAGGCAATCGCGAAATTGAGGAACCTTGGGAGGCGGGACTTTGTGGTCGGTGTCACAGGTATGTTATCATTAATGAGTTCAAGATTGAAGACTTTACGGACTGGGGTCGAACTACAGGAAATGCGCTGGTGTCAGATCAGCGAGAATACCTAGACGCCGGGGTTGACCAGTGAGTTGTCATTTAGTTTCCACTGAAGACTACAATCCTTACGTACGTTTGCAGTGTCCTTACAAAACCTGTACTGGAGCGAAGTCTTCGGAATATGCTGCAGCTTGCAGACGATAGACGAAAACTTCCCTGAAAACGACGAAACCATATATCCTTATCATTTACCACATTTGCATCTACGCATTACTGTAGCACTAGTCATTTGTCCTAACGTATTTACAATCTTATGTATACGATCTCATAATCACTTGAGAGAATACTAATTATCTTATCCCTTAATCAAAAATGTATGACTTGATGGCTCTTTCAACCCATACCACCACCACAGGTGAAGATACATGCCATATTTGACGTCAAATCGCTCATCTCCTCACAGGATTCCTGCTTCCCTCGATTCATTCTGCCCCGCCTTTCTTCACGTCAGTTTTGGGAGCTTCAAATTTGTGCAGGTGCTGAAATAAGAACAGGCAACAGCCCCACCCTGCCAGTCTTTCGATTGCTACCGAACAATGGATACAAATCATCCTCAAATATTCAAGACATAGAAGGTTATTCACGATTAGGGTAGAGGACTCGGAAACAACAGGACACGATTGGGACGTAGTGTTGAGGAACGAACGTATAAATCGTGCGTGTCTACTTTTTTTAGTGTGCCCTGGCTAAATGTGAATTCAGGAAAAGTTCTTCCTTCGTACTTATCATATATCCTTGCGCAGATGGTGTCTCAGAAACTTGCAGCGTATGAGCCTCCGAAGCAAGATAGGTCAGTCCTGATATATTGGCGCTTGCCTGAGGAATGGGCAGAAGTCCTACACGAATGGGTGCGTCTATCACACTAGGATCTTTATTCCACCTCCAGCCTTATCATTGCACAGGTATCATCAACCGGACACCTGAATACAATAATGACTTTCTACGAGATCACGGACCCTCCAATTGAATCACCGTTATCTGGGCTACCTATTCCCCTTCTGCGACAAGCTATCACTATCCTATCCAAGACTAATCGGGCGCAAATCATAGCTATTGCCGATGGTGAAGGTGTAAGATTTTTCCCATCTACAGGCAAAGCATAGCAACATCACTCAGAATATTGTATCAATAAAATTACATTTGCAGGAAATGAATATATTGATTCCGAATGCTGAACGTAAGGTGCAGGGGACGGACGGACCGATTTCAACTCTGCTTGACCTGCTGCTCCTGTTTGTCAGGTGGAAGGTAAAACTTTATAAAGGACTGCAATCCTCGGAGAATTGTGAGCTATGAAGCCATATTGTCTGTTGTCCCTCCTGTCACTCGTCGCCACGTCTTGGGCAAACCTCAATACCGGAGACGCAACTCTTTTCCGCAGAAATAGTACCGGTCTGACCGACGCTGTAACTTGGGATCCTCAGTCGGTCTCGATTTTCGGCCAACGAGTCTTTGTACTCTCCGCCGAGGTCCATCCGTGGCGCCTGCCTGGTAATCCTAATCTCTGGTCTGATCTCTTACAAAAAGTGAAAGCCAATGGCTTCAATACCGTTTCCGCCTACATAAGCTGGGCTCTTCACTACCCGTCCCCAGACACCAACAACGGACAAGGAGATTTCCAAGCCGGGACCTATCGTGATATCCAGATGTTTTTTGATGCAGTTCAAGCAGCTGGGTTGTGGTTGATAGCGAGGTATGGGAAATATCGTACAATTTTGTCGATTTATCATTACATCCGATCACAGACCTGGGCCCTATATAAGTAAGTCGTATAAATAATAAATTTATCCTCACTTTGCTTACCAGCTGAAGACGGGGAGACTACAGGTGGTGGATTTCCAGGATGGGTCGAAAACATCGGAGGTAGTCTCAGAACGGACAACACCAATTACACCGCTGGTGCGGTCGTTATTCTACTGTATTGCATGTTTTCGTGATCTTTGTGTTCTAGCTTGGATGCCTTATTTGAATACCATTGCCCAACTGATATCGAGAAATCAAGTCACCGAGGGTGGCCCTAGTACGTATTTTCATCGACTTCCTAGATGAAAGCTCACCCGTTGTAGTCATCCTCGTTCAAGCCGAGAATGAGTTTAGTGCGAGCTCAGTCAATAGTCCTTACATGCAGGCTGTGATTGACACTCACAGAGCGAATGGAGTCGTCATTCGTGGGAACCCTCCTTCCTCCTTTGCTTCAGCGGCTGACGAATGTCGTAGCAATAACTCACAATGATCAACATAGTGGGGAGAATGGGTATGTAATGGCCAGAAGTTATCCCCTCAATTACATCCGAGTTGACGGTTTTGCAGTAACTTTTCACCGGATTTGCCTGGACCAGGCCAAGTGAACATATACTGGTGCTTTTTACTCATTGTTCAATCCGGTCTCCTCCACCCTAAGATTAAACCCAATATATATAGTGGTGACTCTTATCCTCAAGGATCTAATAGTTGGGCTCAAGTGCAGTCTGTCTACTACCCATTCCACGAGGCTGTGGCATTCAGCAATCCTTTATGTCTTGCAGAGGTTGGTTGTGCTATTGAAAAAGATTTGTTGACAGTTGTACAAAACTCCCGCAGTTCGGCGGAGGTTTCCTTTTGAACTGGGGCTCAGAGCCCTTGGGAGGAACGGGTTATGAGAAATACTGTTGGTGATCTTTTTATTGAATCAAAAGCTTCGAAGCTGATACTCCCTCTCTGTTAGCTACGGACTTGACTGACGCAAACTACGGTGCGTCGGAGTTTGCGACGTGAAAGAACTTCGGAAGATTAACGAAAGATATATCAGAAAACGTGTTTTATAAAGATGCATAGTTCGTCGTCGACAAGATCAACGTTCGCTAAGCTAATGAAATTTCCCTCCTTTCAGTGCTCAAACTGCTAAGATTTTTAGTCAGTCCAATGTATACTTTATAAATGTCTCGGGCTGTCCATTTACATTGAAATTCTTCAGATATCTATAGTAAATGGCAACTTTTTAGTATGACGAAGCTGGGTCGAAATGCTCACAAGTATTATGTAGTGCTTTATGGTGGGACGAATTGGGGTCAGACAGCCGCACCTGTCGCTTATACTTCATACGATTACGGCGGAGGTAAAATTTTGCAAGTTGTCCTCTCATTGGCCGTGTTTTCAACGAGGGTTCGGTAGGCATCAACGAAAACAGAGTGGCGGGTCCAAAAATGAACGAAATGAGACTCCAAGGTGCGTTTGCAACTGACCTTCAGACTTCTTCTATGTTTTCTTACTTCGAAATCCAAAGGATTGTTCCTTCGCGTGTCCCGCGATCTCTTTAGCGCGATCTCGCTTGGAAATGGGACTGACTACACAACGTCTGCTCTGATTCATACATACGAGATGCGGAATTTGGATACGGGGGCTGGTTTCTATTTTCTTCGACAAAACAACTCCCCGTAAGCTTTTCGAATTTGATGGCGCCGGTAGATCTTTATCGATGAGCAACGGACGTCTAGATCTACAGCCCTGGTTTCCACTCAGCTGAACGTGGACACCACGCATGGTACTCTCACCGTTCCTCAATTTGGAGGAGGAATCACATTTAACGGACGAGAAAGCAAGATACTGGTAACAGATTATGTCTTTGGTGCGAATCAAATAGTGATACTATACTCGACCGCCGAGTGAGTGCTCTGTTAAATTCCTTTGTCCTTATCCTCCTCCAATACGCGTATGCACTGGCAGGATCATGACCTGGTCTACGTGAGTAGGATTGTCAATGTAGTGTCTATGCTTTTGCTGACAGGATGAGAACTCCAGCGTCGATGCAATTGACTACATTATCTTATATGCTCCTCCAACGCAATTGGGAGAAACGGTATTCGTATTTGATTCTGAACCGACCGTTGATGTGAACAACGCGTCAAATGTCAATTCGACCTTCTCGAATGGAACCCTCACCCTTCAGTATCTCTTGAATGGATCACAGTTCGTAACGGTTAAGCATGGCAATCTGACACTAGTAGCAATTATCGTGGATAAAACCGTTGCCAATCGATGGCATGCTCCTGTACTACCGGGAAATGGTGAATTCAGGAATTACTTCTCTGTAGGAAGTAATGAGACGTCAGTCAACTGGGTATCAATAAAGATGGTACTCACATTTCTGGTGCAGGATTCTTGTTAGTGGTCCCTATGTCGTTAGGAATGCTAGTATCATAGGTGATACGTTATCCCTGGTGAGTAGGTTCATAAATCTGCAACACTCACAAGGACAAGGCTGCTGAAAATTTCATAGAATGGAGACCTCAACGGAACTACGACTATCGAGTTCATAGTGCCAAATCCAGTTTCTAGATTATCGTGGAATGGCGCGGACGTGCAAGTTCAGGAAACTGTCCATGGTACTTTAACGGCAACCGTCGTCGTGGAACAACTTCATCTCAATCTACCTGCGTTAAATAGCTGGAAATTCATTGGAAGGTACTGCTCGCCATGGATCTCCATTATAACGCTCTAACCTTCCTACAGTCTACCAGAAATTGATCCTCGCTTTGACGACTCCAATTTTACTCTAGCGGATCAGACGCAGACAAACGTACGAAATCGCGCCGTTTTATTCTTGTTAAAGACCTCACTGCTTTCGATGCAGTACACTAATCTACCGCCTCTGGCCGGAAGTCAGGTCCTTTATGCGCAGCAGTACGGGTATGACTCAAATGTTAGACAGCTTGTTTTCTTCCCTACGATTGAGCCGCGATTTACAGCTTTTATGGAGGCAACATTATTTTCCGGGGCCACTTCAACGCTACAGGGGACGAAACTGCTGTAAATTTGACAGTGCAATATGGGTTTGCGGGCGGGTATTCGGCGTGGCTCAACGGTGCCTTCCTCGGGTCTAGCCAAGGTAACGCCACCGTCAGTTTATCTACAAATGTATGGCCGTTCCCCGACGGTGCATTGAAAGTGGGAGCGGATAATGTGTTGGTGGTCCTTCAAGGTATGTAGATACTGTTGAATCTTCCTCCATCTTCATGGAGCTAATACGCAAGGGACATAGATCATATGGGGCAAGTGGTTGAATTACATCTTGATTCTCCCGCTCAATGAGAACAACAGTCTTTCAGAAACTAGCAGTAAGAGTCTTTTCTAAACGTACAGCAGTCAGTTCACTCATATATTGCAGCTAACGGGGGTAAGGAGCCTCGAGGTATCCGAGGATATTCCCTAATCGGAGGAAACACGACCTTTACTTCCTGGAGATTGCAAGGCAACCAGGTGAGGAATCTCTGGCTGTGAGCGGTGTAAAGACTCATTCGTGTATGAATTGAAAGGGAGGCGCAGCGGGGGCTCCAGATACATTCCGAGGGTACTTGAATGAAGGAGGCCTATATGCTGAACGAATTGGCGCACATTTACCTGGTTATCCAGATGATACGTGGACTACGGGAAGTCTTTTAGCTGGTATTTCGCAAGCTGGAATCAACTTTTATCGGACGTCTTTCGAACTGGTGTGCTTGTCCATTCACGTATACACAAGCTCAGAACCTCAACGATTTATAGAATATCCCAGATGGATTCGACGTTCCTGTACGGCTTTCATTCACGCCGAGTGCCATAACGTCCAATTTTAGGGTTCAGATATACCTCAATGGTTGGCAGATTGGGAAGTATATCAACAATCTTGGGTGCGTTGAGATGTGTTGACCACCAGTTGCTGCATACAACAAAATTCATTCACAGACCGCAAACTGTATTCGTCCTCCCCGCCGGGTAAGTTTGTTATGTACTCAACATGTTTCTCGGCATACTCACAACTAAAAACATAGAATCCTTTTCCGCAATTCCACCAATACGCTTGCATTATCTCTGTGGTCCCTCGATGCAGAGGGAGCCTCAATCACTGGCCTGGAAGTGATTTCGGATGGAATCTTTGCTACTGCGTTGAAATTTGAAGATTATCATGGTCCGGATTACGAAGACCAGAGGGATCTTCGACCACCAGGAATAACACAGATTCCCATGTAAAGTGTCCAAGTAAAGGTCACGACCAAGACAGTCAGATGGGATAGTAGCTCAGAAGTCCGATGGGCAGAACATAAAGTGATATAACAAATAATGATTATTGTTCGAACCTGAACTGATCATTCCGAATCGCTCTGATTCTCCAGAAAGGCCATAATACTCTGGCGAGCATTTGACTGTCAGGGTATGAGCTGCTAGAACAATGATCCAAGGACGTTTGAGTCATACATACCTTGCGCTTAGCAGGACGAACATTATCCTCTTCGTCTGAGGCTTTCTCTGATTCAGCTTCCGCAGATTCTTCCTTGGTAGCGGCAGACCGAGAAGGTCGAGAGGATTGATTCTTGATGGTTTGCTCGAAGGATTGAACATCCGCTGAGACACAAGTATCGTTAGTTATTCAGATCATCGACATCAGTTTAATAAATAAAACCGTCATCGTACACACCTAGCTCCGAAGCGAGCTCCCTCTTCTCTTTGATAGATTTCGCCTGCTCCATGCTTAGGCGTCCAGTCATGCCCAAATCCGCCAGCATTTTCCGTAGGAGCGCAATTTGCTTAGAGGGGCTGTCTTCGATATCTTTGAACACCTTAGACCACACTTTTCTGATACCGCAGGCATTGATTAGGCTCTGGAATCAATCGTATTCAGTGGATACATCCTGATAAGAGAATGCGGTCAAGCACCTTCAGTCTTTTGATTGTTTCTTCGTCTTTACTGAGAGCAGCACTTGCAGCACCTCTTCTCTTTCTCTCTTTATTTTCATTGGCTTCGGAAGGCTGTTCAGATATCATTTAGGATGAAGTGTGAAGAGACGCGTCAAAACATCACTTCTTTTGCTTTCCCCTTCTTCTTGCGCTTCGGAGGCTCATCTATCAGTACTGAGAGTTCAGATTCGCTTTTGTCCGGTTGTTCTTCTGGTTCTATTGCGAGAGATTTATTGGAGCTTGCAACGACTTTTAAATCGTCTGGTGATAGCGGTTTCTTCGGGGTGGCTTCCTGTATAAGGAACTAAGCTTTCAGCGTCGGAAAAGGATATGTGTAAGACGAAACAAACATCTGCGGAGAACAAATTGTCTTTGGTCGGTTTGGCTGGTATGTTGTCCTCAAAATCCGACGATGGAGGTACGACGGCCTGAATGAGTATTAGATAGACAATCACGCGCAAATACGCGTGTAAAATACGCACCGCGGACGCGAAAGCTTTTTTCCCCTTGGTTTTCGCGTCGCTGGACACGCGTGGCTTTTTAGTCTTCGAAGAACCAGCTCCGTCCGCTGTCTCTGATTTTCGTTTCTTCCCTTTGGTGGGGGCCTCGGGCGACGAAAATTCACTTCTTAGTGGTTTGTTTGAGGATTTCTTTACCGGAGGTTTTCCTTCAGCTTTCTTCTTCTTTTCCTTTGCAGTAGGCTTCTTCACTTCTACGTCGACCTCCACATTCTTCTGTTTCTCTTGCTCTTGCTCTTGTTCATCTTCATCGACATTCTCGTTATCCTACACCGATCATGAGTTTGATATGTGAATGCTTTTCATGGATCCCCGATAGGAACACATACCAATGCCTTGGTGATAGAATCTTTTATCACGTCCTTGAATGGCTTTAACGCGTGATCTTCCAATCCAAGATCGTTCTGGAGTTTTTCACGGATGGTCCTTGGTGTTAATTTGCTATATGAGAACAGCAACTCAGTACTTCTCAAGGACTTGGCTAAGAAGTTTTCTAATGAACCTTAGCGTCCCATTCTTTCCAGCATCAAGGACCATCTTTCTAGTCATATCCCTGATGATTTTTGGATCCGGCTCGGGCATAATGAGTATAATTGGACAAAGTGGAATGTTGGACTCTGTTAATGGAAGTCAAAATATATAGTGGGTGGCACGCTATCACGTGTGCTCTTGGAGTTTTTCTACCCCAATTAAATTTCATGGCTACCTGGCGCAATGGTAGCGCGTTTGGCTTCGATTGCTGGGCGTACCAAAAGGTTGCAGGTTCGAGTCCTGCGGTGGTCATACTGGGTACGCCAGGATAGTTTTTTTGTCGTTCTATACGATGTTGCCTCCAAGGAACAACCATGGAAACTTTTCTTTGTACAGTAGTACACAATGGTTGCAATGGTCTACTTTCATTCCTACATACCTATGTGATATATAAACACTTACAACTGTGGTTTTCCTTAATTATACACAAAACTGACTGAAGAGGGGATATATGATACGAACGATCAAGACAAGTATATAGATGAGTCTTTCACTCTGAATCTGACGCGAATATCCAGGCGGAAAGTCTAGATGATGGGTTTTTGAAATCTCTCTCAGGCGATGGTATGGGCTTGAGCTTTTTATTTGGTCGATTGGGAAGATCACGAATAACGCGACGACGCGGGGTTGTTGGAGGCGTTATATCCGGTGATTCGTCGTTGTTCTGTGAACGATCCCGGCCATTGGATGCGCGTTTGCGAGAAGATTTCCTACAGTCACAGAATGAGCCAGCTTTCAGTAACAAGGAATTATATGTTTACTTCGGTCTCTGCTCTAGCTGTTCCTTCAAATCGTCGTGCTTCTCTCTCCACTCGAATGATAACTCTCTTGCCTCTTGTGTCGCAAGTTTTTGTTCTCGAAGCAACCGTGTTAAGCGTTCGACTTCCAAATTAGCCTTCGCTTCTCCATCTGCATGTACGTTTGAGGCATTCTGATACTTTTCGCAGAACGACATCAGTCGTTCGCTCTCCTTCTTGAGATTCTTGACTTGGTTCTGTGAAGCCGTAAGCTTTTGTTGAAGGGTTTGAACAGCGCTGGTGTCGAGGTAGACGCGTCGAATGCTGGGCGTAATATAGCGATGTACATATTTAGGAAGGCACGTCAGCTACATGAATGATACACTGGTGAGTTCGTTGCGCCGATGTCGGAAGAATTGTTTGCAAACCTCCGGGCTGACTGTAACAAAAGTTAGATGATAATCCTGTAACAACTGTAGAACAAACCTATCGGGAACGAAGCACGGCAGGTAGGGCAGACAGCATTGTAGCCGTCTTCACTAGAAGATGAGATACAATCCAAGAGGCACTGAGAGCAATAAAGATGACCTTCGTTGCATGTGCTCAATTCTCAAGTGTCTACATTTAGGGGCACTTGCAGTCACTCACCACAAGGTATACAGACCGGATCGTTCATATTCGAGAGACAGATAGTACATTGGCCTGCCATTGCGAAAAAATAGAAGTTGGACACTGGTAGAGCAGAAAGGGAAAGAGGCGCGTTTGCCACGGTCCCTGATCACGTTGTAGGTGACGCGCAATCAAACTCCGACCGCTAAGCATCATCAAGCTCGCATACAGTACTATACATAAGTATACGTTTCTACTGGAGAGTGATATACAAATGCTTGCTAGTCAATAAAGCTCTCGCTCCTGGGATGACCACAATAGTCTGTGTATCATCAATGATCATCGCAGGTCCATGAACCTCATCTCCAATCTCCAACTTCTCTAGTTGGAACACAGGTGTGTTATCCACTCTTCCAACAGGCTCATCAAAGTACACACTCCACGTCGCGTCGGCTTTGTCTGGTTTCGCGGATGACGACGACGGATCAAAAGGGTTCACGGCTTTAATGGCGTTTGAGGATTGTAGTTTTTCTACCTCGTTGTAGACAGACTCTCCTAGAGTGTCAAACGTCTTGCCAATTCCTCGTACCTGTTGAACGAATGAATCTGTCACAAATATCTGAGGGATGAAGAATTCGAACCGACCTTGATATCATCGACAATGATTGTCTTTCCCTCTAACAGGAATCCGAACTCGGCCTTATACACTCTCCTGAAAGCCTTCAAGAAATCTTCCCCTCCATCTCCGCCATCATCTCCCTCTAATCTCTCGTCTGGATCCGGAAGAACCATCAACGAGGTATCAGTTCCCTCGAATCGCATGTTCAGCATTCTCTCCACGTGCACTCTGCTCCCTTCGAATCCCTGTTTCTTCAGCTCTTCTCGCACTTCTGTCTCTATTTTATCCGTGCGGGAGATCAATAATGGACGGTTTTGAGGGGTGTAAAATGTTGATGAGGGTTCTTGGACCTCGTACGCTCTGCAAAAAACGACATAGAACGAGGTCAACCCAAATGGGGCTTTGTCAGTCACCCAAGGACATACCGATCGGCCAACGCTAGCCCGTAAGCTGACAGAATAGAACTATAGCGGTGTATCAGGATGGTGTCAATCCCCAGTAACTTTGCGATTTCGCAAGCATGTTGACCGCCTGCGCCCCCGAAGGATGCTAGACTATCATTGGTTACTATCAGACTTTGATTCTGAAAATCACAAGGATCCGAGAAATTCACATATGCTTCGACGTCGCATATCCTCTAGCCTCCGTTAATGCTCGTATAGGGCGGCACATTGTCTCATTCGCGACTTTGATGAACCTATCTACCAGTCGTTAGGGGCCAACGTATGCCAACAGTGTTAACGAAAGCCACTTACCCATAAACAACTTCATCCATGCTTAACTTCCTCATTGACCCCGCATCCGCATCTGTCCCCGTTGAACTTCCAGAAGCATTCACCTCATCCACCACTTTTTCGAACAAAACTCGAGAAGCATCCGCATCCAACGGCTCCTTCTCACTCTTGCCAAATATTTTTGGGAAATAGTCCGGTATGATACGTCCCAGAAGCAAATTTGCGTCCGTAACAGCGAGAGGACCGCCTTTCCGATAACAGGCAGGACCAGGTTGGGCTCCTGCGCTCTCAGGTCCGGTGACGAAAAGTCCGTTCCGGAATTGTAGGCATGAGCCACCACCGGAAGCGACAGTGTTGATGTCTAACTGTTTGTAATTCATGTTTAGCGGGAAGGCTGGTCATTGAGCTGGTGCCGATACGAACCTGTGGACTCTGGATGGTAACTCCTGCAGTAGAAGTTTCATATACAACCTCGTATCGTCCGGCAAAACGAGAGACGTCGGTTGATGTTCCGCCAACGTCGAGACTGGGAGGGCGTCAACATTAGAACTCTTACAACGGGTGGAATGGGAAACATGCCCAATGATAGGCCTCTGCCTCTTCTCGTCCCAGCTTGTCAGCGCGTAGCCTACCACCCCACCTGCGGGTCCGCTTAATATACTCTTCAGTCCTGAAAACCATTGGTAGTCAACCAAACCGCCGTCACTCCCCATAAATTCCACCCTTGGGCTTTTTAACCTTCCATCTTTCAGTTTCTCGTCAAATCCGCTGAAGAAACCGTCGAGATAGTCTCGCAATATTGGAGTAAGGTAAGCATCTGCGGTAGAGGAGACGCCACGAGGAACCATCTTGATCATGGGTAGGAGTTGTGCAGATTCAGAAACGTGTTCAAAGCCTATCGAGCGGGCGATGGATCCAACAAAGCGTTCATGCTCTGGGTACGTGTACGAATGAACTAGAACGATTGCGATGGAGCGGTAACCTTCATCATATAGCGCTTGAAGATCTTCTCTGAGAACATCCGCATCTATATTCTCCTAAGCACAAATTGAATTTCCAAATTCGACAAAGCACACACCTGGCTTTTTGATAATTCTGACAGCTTCTCCAGAAATTCCCTGTACAATTTCTCCTGGGCCTTCAGCGTCACCTTCACCATCCCATCCCATCCCACGATAACCTCGCTTGACTTTTCCGTTTTCATCGAATTGAACCGCATGTTCTTCTGCTTGCGGATCCGATGTGTATCCTACTAACGTTACCCGTTCGTCAACTTCAACAACTTTTGTATATAATGGGGGAGGTCGGCGGATGTTTAGATCAAAGATCTTTGGTCGGGACTGGTTACCGATAAGCAAAAGATCTTTGAAACCTTTCGTGATTAACAAAGCGTGCTTGTGGCCTTTGCGTTCCAAGAGTGCGTTGGTAGCGACGGTTGTCGATAGACGAATGTAATCTGCAGGTGCATTGAGATATATATATATATATGTAAATTCTCAACGACACATCGTTTAGACATACCTATTTTGTCCGTATTCAACACGATATTTCTCGGAATGCTTTCTCCAGTCACGATTTCGAGTACACGCCGGATACCTTCAGTCGGTGCATCGGAGTAATTTGATGGATCCTGGGACACTATCACAAAGTTTAATCATGAACATGTCGTATCTGAACGAGAGCGCTTAGCGCTAGGCCATACACAATTTAACAACAATTTCCTTCCTCTTTTCTGAGTTTTCAGGATCCGGAAAAGATCTGGTATAGACATGGAGAAGAGAAATTCAAGCAAAAGAACTCAAGCACGTACGCATGTACATCGCAGAAAGTACCACCTCTGTCGGCACAAATTTGGATTGAACGGTCAGGCATAATGCTTTTCTTCATCTTGATGGGAACGAACAAGGATAATTCGCAGTCTAAGGTCGAGATTCCTTAGAATAAAGCAGTGAGGAAACCGCCGGTCTCATACAGTGTCGTCACTTTCGGATCCCTCGGAAGACATACGGAATGGAATTCAAACGGAAATGTTTCGTCAAAGAGTTTGATACGTTAGCCGCCGGGCCTTAGATGATATAACGCGGTGCCACGTCACCTGACATATTCTCGTCTTGGTGTAACTTTGAGGCTTTCTTTCCAAACCAGGTTGGTTCCTTCACCTAAACCAGGACCACATGCATAGATACAGCATATTGCAGATGTACATATCTTTTACACTTACACACTTTACATACCCTATCCTACCCTATCTTCATAGTACATCTTACGGGATAAAAACCCTTGAATACCCTTCAACCCTACCACCAAAAATAAAGAATAAAACAAATTCAGTGAAAAGTTCATCTGCAGATGTCAAATTAACAAAGTAACTCACCCTCTCCTGCAGCATGGACATCTATGCTTTGATGCTGAAGAGCGGGCAGCGAGGCCTTCTCTGCATGAATCGCACATTGCGAGACACCTATGGATAGTTAGATGGGATAAGCAATTAGATTGAATGATAGGTATATTCATGTGGATCCCAGTGAGAGGGAAGAGATAAAGAACGTACCGACAGGGCCAGCAAATGATCACTCTGGGTTCAACTGTGCATATCACGCAATTTCTTCTGGTGTCGCCGGGATCGCCACTCGCGACACTACTAGCGGAACTGACACTGATTCGATTACCCTGAAGGTCATCCTTGACTGATGCATCACCACTGTGGCCTCCTCCGTCGCTTCCGTCACCAAAAAGACTCGGAGCATTGCTTCTATGAGTACCTTTGAGCAATGATGCATATTTGTTCCTTGTAAGGGGACTCGACCCTGCATAAGACATGTGCGCGATCATAGTCGAGGTGGTAGTACTTGCCCCTGGAGTGGACTCCCGGTTCGATAAATCCGCGTAGAGATGTAGTGTTTCTTCAAATTCCTCATGAGATTCAGACTCTTCTTCCTCGTCATCTTGGTCGATATCAGACATATCATAATCTTGATCTTGCTCCTCATCCGATCCAAAGGATAGCGATTCTCCGCGGACAAATTTCTCATACAATTCTTTGACCTCATCCTCATCCTCCGACTCAGACTCGCCGTCATTCTCTCCCCCTGAATGTCCTGTATCACGCTGATCCTGTGCTTTATCCTGTACGCTTCGGCGAATGTTCCCGTAGGAACCCCTCCCTCTCAACACCTCCCAACCAATTGTGAATCCCGCATTCACCGCTCCCAACATCGAACCCCAAACACTCCTCATGAACCGGCGCAATTCAATGAACCACTGCGCGTTGAGCGTCAGAATGCCGTTGACCCCCCATTGTCTCCTGGATCCTAAAGAGGAAGGTGAAGAACCGAGATCAACGTCTCGGACTTCGTTATGCCATCCCTTTAATAACTTTGGCTTTCCTCTTCCTTTGCCATTCGTTGACTTACCATGTCCTTGTTTAGCATCAATTTGTGAGACACTACCGGGAGTTACCCCAACGACACCCATTCGCGTCAGCCGAACACGGCCATACTTCCTGGATTCGTCGTCACTAGTACTAGGCAGCGAAGAAGCCACGACACCTCCGACCTCATTCCCCCACCCTCTCAAGCCGGTCGCTTCCAAGCTCGCTGTCCCAACTCTAAGAAGGACAACGCCAAAGTCTTCTTCCCATGGAATCATGCTTTTCCATTCATCTAAATTCTTGATAGAACTGACTCCGAGACCTAGGAGCGGCTTGTCAACCCTCCCCGTCATCAACAGCTGTGTAAGGCTATTGAGAAATATAGTTAAAATGATTGTGGAGATAAGAAGAGTCTCGAAGATGTTGGGGATATAGTTTAAGATGGGGTAGCCATGCGTTGTGTGGTGAGGAGTATAAGTGTATGCCGATATAGTATTAGTACTCGAAGACGCATGTAGGGTATATGAGCTCGATGGGGTTGTGATAGGATCGGTGTATGTTGGGGATAGAGTTGAGGGAAGCGATGAGGGAGTGCCCATCATGAACCTAATGAGTGTAACATGGAAATGCATCAATGAAAGGAGCGAAGCTAACGCAGTCGGCAATAACCGATGTCTTGACCATCGCTTTCGTACAGATAGAAGGTGAAATAGTGTCAACTGGAGGAGAGGGATAGCAAGTGTAATGAGGACATGCGTGTCGGGTCTTGAGGGCAGTGGCTCCACGTCGGCGGTATTATTGAGATCGGGCTTGTGCGCTTTGAAAGCATGGGTGAGCGGGGAGGAATATATGTGTAGCAGGAAGGCGTAGCCAACCTGTGCAAGTAAGCTCATGTTAAGATCGGACGAGTGGATGGACAGCTTACCAAATTGAATGGACTAGTGTTCGCCTGCATATGCTCCGCGAAGCCAAGCCCAAAGCCATTACCATCTAATCCTTTCACGAACCCTTCGACACAGAATGCAGCACATATGGCACAGAACGTGTGCCAACAAATATCCCCAGTCTCCCATGACGCGGTCCATTTGCCTAATCGATACAGGATGTCTAACACGTTCTGACTGAAATTACCTGAGTCTGATTCAGCGAGTGAGTGCAGGTGTGTCGTCCAAGGAAACAGCTGAGCTGTCTGCAACAGCATGATGCCCCAAAGAAGCAATACCCTACACATCAAATATATTGTTGGCAGGTGTATCGCGAGACGAGTCGATGTGCGATTGATATCTATCGGGAGGAAACGGTTGAGTAGGGAACCGGTATAAGAGCTGCGATTAGGGTGGCCATTGTGAGAGGGATGGTGATGACCAAAGGTGGTCGGCATGGTAGGAACGAATATGTTGTCTATTCGGTGCATTAGAACGCCCTGTATACAATATTTCGTCTGATGAACCCAGAGAGAAATATCATTGAACTGTTACGGACCATAATCAGCAATCCACACATATAACCACTGGAGAAGAAGCCCCACGGGGCAGGAAACGCATTTGTTGATGCTACCGCTGTTGCTGTTTTCGCTGCTCTGGTACTTGTACTCGTTGCCGCCGCCGCAGCCATTGATAATGTCTCCGAAGAATCAATCCAAGTTGTCGTAGTCGCATCCATTAATCCAGTACTGGCAGATTCGAGATCTCCTTTGTTGACGAGTCTCGCTAGGAATCTCGAGGGATAGGTAAACAATGAGCTGAGGTTGAACGAGATATTATATGAGGAGCCCAGACCAGGACTCAACAACGTATGATGTGGAGGGGCAAGTTCAGCCGCCATGAGTCCCCAGCTTGAGATCCAACTTGTATGAAGTTGTTGGTCTTCAAGTCAGTACTGAGGAAGTTCGCCGAGGCGAAACGCAAGGTGACATCAGTTTTGAGAAGGTAGGGTCCCGTGACTGTCCGGGCTCCGACGGAATCACGGAGAGCTTCGGACTTGAAAGCACGCTGGATTGTCGATGGGCCGTGACGCGATCACATTTTTGCCTTGGCCATTGGGCGTGGACACTGGACAGTGGGTCATGATCAGGACCATGAATTATGTACTACAAACCAAGGAACTACAAATCATCGCAGTAGGAAGATTCTATGTATATGTTGCTGATACGAATAATAGGAGCAAAGTACAAAAGATTGACTAAGTATTCTATGTATGTACTTCGTCTTTGATAGAGATGTTGAGCTGTAGGCTGCTGCAGGTTGTCGATTGAATAGTGCACTAGTAGTATACTGACAAGAAACATTTTCATTCACACTGCTGGCTGTGGCTTCAAATCGATTCTTGGTCAGTGCAAGAGGGAAATGAAGAAGTTGATACGTCCACTTCGCAACTAGAGCTATACATAGCCTTTCAACGTGAAGCAGCCTCTCCAGCAAAACGCTCCCTCTCCTTTGATGACCTGAGGTAGGTATGATATTCAGACGCAGCAGCCTCTTCCCTCGCCTCAGCCCTCTCCTAGCTTCGAAAGTTGATCTATCACTTTGCTCGTCCACTTCTGCCTTGTGCATCAAGAACTGTTTCTGCCATACATTTTTTCTTGGCAAGCTGTGCAAGTACAGCAGTCTTTTGTACATTCGCTGCATGCGAAGCGTCAAGTCTTTTTTTCATCTCCTGAAGCGCACTCATTGTATCGACCAATTTGCGCTTTTTACACGTGTACTTGTCCAACAGCTGGTCATTTTTCTCCCTCCAATCGTTTTGGGCCTGGTCGGATTTCCTTTTCTTCGATTCGTTTGACGCACGCGGTTTGTCAAATTCCTTCTTGCGTCTTTTGATCTGGACTTCAGTGGTTGATAGCTGCCATCGCAACCTTTCCGAATAGGTCGAATCGAGGAAAACACGTCGAACGCCGGGATTGATGTATCGCCGCACATGGTTCGGAACAGTCGCGAGCTGTGCGTAATGGGTTAGATTCTGAATTTCTATCGATGAAAATCGTAGCAGCGAGCCTCAGGAGTCACTAAGAAATAATGAGCTTCAGCTCGCCTATCACAACATGTTGAAAAACATACCAATCGCGACAAGTTGGGCAAGGAGTAGTATCGCGCTTACAGGACGCCGCAACATGAAAAGATATGCATGGCGAGCAGAGTATGTGTCATGAAAGGGTAAATATACTAACCGCAAGGGATACAAACAGGTTCTTTTAAAGCTGAAAGGCAGAAACAGCATTCACTCGCCATTGTAGAGTTCAAATACAAGGTTAGCGCTTAGATTAGCGCTCATAGTAATCCAGCCCTCATCGCACTCCCGCTTTTGCTTTTGCGCCATTCATGTCTTTGTCTTCCTTTTTCCCTTCTAAATTGTTCCTCCCATCGTCAATGAATCCCCGTGACAGAAGCTCGGACCCCCTCTCTCATTTGCGATACGTTTTGGAAACCATGCCTGGTTCACGAAAGTACACTTTTACATCTGCTACTCGCGCAGAAATACTATCAGAGCTATATGATTCCTTCTGGGGCCCCTATGCTCATGTCTTTCTGCCAAACTCAAATTCGAGCCTACCGTTGAATGCGATGTTGAGTGAAGTTCAGGTCAAATTGGGCTTTTGTGGTGCTGGAAAGGAAGCGCCGATGATTCCTGGAAGACCATGTGCGCATATCTTGAAAAAAGGCGAACCTTGCTTCCGATGCAAGTGAGTCGGACTATGTCCTACCTCATAAACAAATCTAATCTGTTGAATCAGGGATTGTGCGCTAGACGACAGTTGTGTGTTATGTTCAAGGTGTTTTCATGCCACTGACCATACAGACCACAATGTAAGCTTCTTCATTGCCCAGCAGTCAGGAGGATGCTGCGACTGTGGTGACGACGAAGCATGGCGTACCTCTATACAATGTCCATACCATCCTCCAGCTGCCCCGGTGGCAGAATCCTCCGTCCCATCCTCTTCAGCTACCGACACGCCTAGATCAGCTCCAAAACATTTGTCCAGTTCTATTCCACAACCCGTCAAGCATTACCCTTACCGGGTATCTGTTCCTCCAGAATTACGCGAGCTCATGAACCGCACTGTCGGATATGCTCTCGATTTCATCCTTGACACCCTCGATTTTTCTCCGGACGATCCATCAGTGCCTTCCAATGAAGCAGATTTGCGACTACAACCCTCCGCCGATCCGATGATGAAAGACCAATACTGTATTATGATCTGGAACGACGATAAACATTCTTTCGACGAGGTCATCAAACTTTTATGCGATCTAACCGGACGGACTAAGGAGGAAGCGTCTGAATCCGCTCATCGGATTGATGAGAATGGGAGGGATTTGGTCGAAATGGGGACTGAAGTTCCTCGTCTACTGGAAATTGCCCAAAGCATCTCTCAGATTGATCTTGGCGTTACAATGCGTCGTGCGTATGACACGTTCCGAGAACAAGTAGCTTCTGTCATCATTGAGTGGCTGTTGGATCTTACGCAGAGCCGGCTGGGGACGGATACTCTGGTGATGAGGGAGGTGATTGCCGAGGAATTACTTTCGCCGAGAAAGAGGGACAATCATAGCTCGTACGGCTACAACGCGCAGAGTCTTCATTCCCTTGCAGATGTTCCCAATCCCACACGACTAGATCATCTATTCCTTTCGCATACCAGGCTATGGAAGAGGCCTCGCCTCAGCTTGAAGGAGATATATACTTCGGTCTTGACTATTAGTCGAGACCATAAGTTGGCTGTTGGTACGTTTATGAAATTCTGTTTGCAACTACTTCTTCTCAGTCTTACTATAGCTGGTCACTTTGCTCGAGTTTATCACCGTGTCATCGACGCTTATCTTCTCGTCGACCGTGAAGCCGAAACATCCATCAAGTACTTCGCCCTCCAGCTTTTCACCGTCCCTTCCGTCGCCTCTCACATCGTGCGCCATCACAAGCTTATAACGCGTCTTCTCGCTATCATCACTTCCTTCTTTACGAACCAGATCATCGACAAACATATCGTGTACCCACCTTCCAATCCAATGAGCTCAAGTAGCTCCTCCGCCCAAGGCCTACTCGAACAAACACTCGACCCCGAATCCTTCCCATTTAAATCCAAACGCTTTATGCCCGTCTTCTCCGACCTGCGATATCTCATCTCCAACCCACCCGTACAAAGACTCATAGCGTCTAACCCACATCTATACATATCCCAATTCGCCAAAACTTGCCAACTGTTCATGGGTGTCAATCCGAATAAACGTATGGTCGGGGGTCATGTTGAGTTCGAGGGAGATGCGTGGATCAGTGTCTTTAATGTGACGTTGAGTTTAGGAAGAGTTATAAAGGCGTACGGTGCAGCCTTCGGCGTCAGTCGAGGAACAGACGCTACTGGTGAAAGTTCTAGCTCGGACTCTAGTGCTGGAGAGCTGGTTGCCGCTATTCAAACAGTGGTTCATCACATACTAATGGTCTGTACCGAGGAGAAATTTGGGACTAATGGGTTTGGCAACGGTAAAGTCCAGTTTCACAAAATATTCTTTGGCGGTGCAATCTACCAGATTATAAAGTTCGACGTATTGGAAGGATGGGTCAGTTTCCATCATTCGCTGCATTGGCTTCTAGCGGAATTGTTCAAACACGTCGACATACTGGATACGGGCAGACTTAGGAGAGAGGTAGGTGTGGAAGGCGGGGTTAGGGACGTCGTGATAAGAGTCGCGAGCGAACGTGCTGTATTGACAGTTGTAGACTTCCCGTTGCGAGGTTTGCTTTTCCTCTCCGCAGTATTTGAGAACCTTACTAATGAGATTGATTAGTCTTGGCAATGATTGCACAGATACGATGCAATCTCTGGGTTCGCAACGGTTTCGCTATTCGAGGTCAACTGCTTCACTACCGAGACTTTATGCTGAGAGAATTATGCTATGATCAAGATCTTTTCATTCTGCAAGTTGGACTTGTCATCCTTGATCCAAACACCGTCATTGTCACCATCCTCGACCGTTTCGGGCTCTTATCGTTCTTCTCTGGCGGACCATTCTCTTTGCATCATACGGTATACGACTCGACCCAACTCACGGGTATGGCTGAGGAGGTTCTATACGTCCTCATTTCCATCTTGAGCGAAAGCGCCAATATCTCACAAATGAGTGTCGCAAACCAGGCGAGAAGAGAAATAGTACATGCCCTTGCGCTCGGCCCCTGTTCGTACACGGACCTCATCAAACGTATTTCTGAACGTTTGGTCGATGACATGGCGTTCGAGAAGATGCTCAGGGAAACAACGAAATTCCGTCCACCGGAAGGAACGAGTGATATCGGGACGTATGAGCTAAAAGATGAGTGCTTCGAGGAAGTCAACCCATTCTGGTACCATTATACCAGAAACAAGAGGGAAGAGGTGGAAGGGATCCTACGCAGACGCTTATTGAAGCAAGATCCGACAGTAACAGATCCTGTGCTTGTTCCCAAACCGTTAAATGTATCACCAAGTGGGCCATTTGCTGTTTTACCTTCGACATTCGAGAGCGAGGCATTGTTACAAGTAATGTTTTACGCAATCCATAACATTCTTGCCCTCACCGACGGAAGCGGCTCTGCACCTCCCTCTGGGGAAGCTATTCTTGACCAAGCTCTGCATCTCGTCATGCTTGCTATCGTCGAACGTCCTTCGATTTTCTGTACACTCGCTTCGCTCAGAGCATTCGAAGAGGGAAAAGTTACACTCATTGACGTCCTATGCAAATTGGAAACTCTCGAGGGGTTCAAGTCGTACAAATCCAGGCTAGGGTGGATTCTAGATCAGATGCATTCCTGGGAGCCGAGAGAAGTCGAGATACGGAGAGTTGTATCTGGATCTCATGGTACCAATCAGAATAATGGGGCGACATTGGATGGGGCGACAGGCGCTGCACCTGATCTTGAACAAGCCAAGAAGAACGCGGCCAAGGCGAGGCAGGAAGCTATCATGCGCCAAATGAAAGCCCAGCAAGCTAGCTTCGCCTTCAGTAATTTTGAGGACATGGAAGACGATGATGAAGATCAGGATATGGAAAACGAGGGAGAGGAAGAAGAGGTGTCGTACGGCACGTGTATCGTATGCCAAGAAGATTTGAATGCATCCAAAGCTTTTGGAATGCTTGGAATGGTACAACCAAGTAGGTTCATTCGAAGACAGCCAGACGGACATGCAACATATCTCAACGATGTCTTGCAAGCACCAGAGTCCATGGACAGACTTTCCCCTGTACCTCAGCCTGCAGTCATATCTGTTTTCCCCCCTGCGAACGCTGAGGCCCTCGACGCCACTGCGCAAGCCAAAGTGGCAACAGCGGGTGGTACTGGCGTCTCACAAAGCTATGATGGGTTCCCCAATCAGTGTACGCGATTTGGACTACATTCGTCTGTATGCAGTCATATGATGCACCTGGATTGTTTCCATATTTATAGCCTTTCAATACGTCAGAGACATCGCACACAAGCGACAAGAAACCATCCTGAGACCATACCAAGGAAGGAGTACATCTGTCCATTGTGCAAGAGTTTGGGGAATGTTATACTCCCAGTAGCAAAACCGCCCTCGGTCGAACTCAATGCAGTGCCGTTCCCGGATTGGACAAGAGGAGCAGGAATAAGTATACTCAAATCGAAGCCGGATCCTGCATTAGAGGCGCTCCAATTTCGAAACGGGACGGGTGAGTTTGTGTTCTGGAGTGCCCAGGATACGGGCTATTCTCTGGCAATGAGAAATGCGGACAAATTTGAAGGGAACGACGGGATGAAAATGGTTGATACCGTGATGGTGGTTGCAAAATCTTTCTCTCAGCAGACTCGTCATTTACGGGAGCGGCACGAGCCTGAACCAGGTGAAAGAGGAGCCGGAATCTATCTACCTGAAGAGCTTATTGGGTACACCATCGCAAGTATCGAAATTGCTCAGAGAGGCACTGACGCTCGAGGAGGTTTGATGGTAGATAACCTGTCGGAATCACAGATGCGTATGATACGTGGACAGTTGAGCGTCCTTACCAGGCTATCTGCTCTCCACTTCAAAGCACGCCCGGATGAAGGTCGGGACGCAATTCGGCAGGCCATCATAAAGCGCTTACTACCGGAATGGAGTCGAAGCTCTCTAACCTCATTTTCCTTTCCGCTCCTCCTTAGGGACCCTTTTACAGTGCTGATAGAAACCGCAGCTGTAGCTCCAGAAATCTTGCGACATGTTATGATACTGAGTTATTATGCTTGTCTCGCGCGCACTGTTATCGGTCTTGTGTTCATGCTGAACAAGATTCGCAGTTATAACACCACACAGCTCTCCCGACGTCAACATGAACACGTTTTCGGTGATGTGCGCATGTTTTTTATGTCCGTTGTCCGGCACTCGCCAGTCTTTGAACACACGGCAACGCTAGCTTTCGAAACGTTTGGAGAAGCGAGGATAGAAAAGCTGTTGTTCGAATTTACGCTTCCTTTCCTTCGCAAAGCTTCCATCCTCTGTCGCTCTCTTCTTCCCTCTCATTTTCCCACTCCAGATTTCGGTGCGATGGACGAGCCGACGGAGTATACCCGTCTATCAACTTTTTTGGGTATCCCGCCATTAGCCGACTTACCCCATCAGGATACTTTACAAAATGCGCTGTCAGGCTGGTGTGCCCATTATGGACACTCTCATGCATCTGCACCGTTGAATTTCGGTGTCGTACTGGATATTCCAACAGTTTATCGGCTTGCTAGGCTACCATTCGTCTTGGATAACCTATTTGTAGATCAAGACAAGCTGATTCCTTGCTCAAGATGCGAGACTATTCCGGTCGATGCAGCAATATGCTTATTGTGTGGCACAACTGTGTGCTTCCAGAGTACATGTTGTATGGATGACGAGCGGCATGGAGAGTGTAATATGCACACCCGAGAGTATGTTTTCTCTTATGAGTGTTACACGTTTAATCAACTTATGATACGTGTGACAGATGTGGTGGTGCTCTTGGTATCTACTTCCTTGTCAAAAGATGCATCGTCATATATCTCTTTGGGAATAGCGGTACATTTGCTCCATCACCGTATCTAGACGTGCACGGCGAAGCAGACGTTTCGATGAGGTGCGTCACTTCGATGCCAGGATTCATGTATACTGATTTTCTCTACAGACGAGGGCGTCGTCAGTACCTTCACTATACCCGTTGGGAAGACATCAGAAAGACATGGATGAACCATGGCGTGCCCACAATAATAGCTCGCAGGCTAGAAGGTTCTTTGGATTCAGGTGGATGGGAAACCTTCTGAGCTGTATATGTCTCTATCTCGCTTTCGGAAATGCTTTAGTCTTTATCCACCCCCTGGTTTTGCATCCTACGGTCAGACATTAGCTCCAACTACAAGTCCGTCTCGCCGAGTACAACTTGTATCCATACTGTATAACATACAGGACCGTTTTAATATAAGAATAAATACACATTGCATTCAGAGATGAGTGAAAGGACCGTCGAACTTAGGCTGAACTTAAAGCTTTGCTTTAGTCTTTACTACTAGGGTGCTCCCGTGTTCCAGTAGCTCTGCCGCCTCATCTACCATATTCTCAATAATGGTTTTTGCAGGAAGGATATCTTGGATTAACTATTAGGGCTGTATGAATATTTCCAATCAGTATTCAGGAGAATATAAACGCACAGCAGCGACCTTGCCCATAAGCCACGGTCGGGATTCAGGATCCTTTGTTATCTCCGGGCGTTGTTCGACGGCCCAGTCACTTGGAACAATGCCCTTACTCGTGAGCTCTTTGATCTCAGCCTGTCGATTAATTTCCCTGCGGACCATTAATTTTTACCAATAGGAACGACGAGGTATCTCACCAATCTTCAATGAAGGCCGACTTCTTAACGTGAAGCGGACGCCCAGTAAAGATGATGGTGCGAATAATGTCATCGAAGCCTGCGGAGACGACTAGATCTTTATGATACTTGGGTGCACCCGCCTCTTTCGAGGCAACAAAACGGGTTCCAACCCCTGCAAATAGGAAGAAAGATTTCTAGGAATGCAATTTACTTGAGGCTTAATGATTACTCACAGACAGCCTGAGCTCCCCACATTAGATTTGCCGCCAGCGACCGTCCATCATAGACTGCACCCGCTCCGATTATATACACTGGCTTGCCCGTCAACGGCGATTTCCTTCCCTTGACAGCATCTACGCAAGCGGGAATCAACACGCTCGCTGGCGTGTCGCCGGTATGACCTCCTCCCTCCCCTGCTTGTGGACAGATTAAATCCACACCGACGTCCAGAGCTTTCTGGACGTGCTTGGGATGGCCGACCATGTTCATGACGGGGATTTTAGCTTGGTGTAGCCTCTCTACGACAGCCTTGGGCGGAACTCCGACAGCGCAAACGAAAAGAGCAGTCTTTTCCTCGATTATCACGTCGATAAGCTCGTCAAGTTTGCCTTTGGTGTAGTCATACTATATGAATTAATGCATTCAAGCGTAACATTAGAGAATGTTTCACTAATACTGACGTTGGTCTTCCGCGCGCTGCCTCCAACTTGAGGTATAAGGAGATCTACACCGAAAGGAGCACTCTTGTCAACCAAATCGTCTTTGATAGCATGTATCTGTTCAGCATAATTAGTCATGAGTATCACTCTACATGACGGGATGTTCATCCACCTGTTGGCGTAGAATCTTGGGCGTGTATCCAAACCCTCCGATGACGCCTAAACCTCCCGCATTGGTGACAGCCGCTGCGAGTTCCGGCCCAGCAGCGACATTCTACGCGTGAAATGATTGAGCATGGAAACTGCAATAGTTATAACCAGTCACGAACCATCCCAGCGAGCAGTATTGGATGTTTAATGCCAAACATCTCAGTGATTGGGGTAGAGATAACTGCCATCGGAGCTCAGATTCAAAGATGGCACTGAAAGAGACGAATCACACTTGCAGGTGTACATACTTTACTTCGGACTTGCTTATTATATCGAGCGCTTCCGGTAGTTGAAGTAACCGGCCCCGGGTGATATTGATATCCCGCAATGCTGAGCGCTTACTCAGCCTTTCATCGTCGTTTCTCTGGCCAACTCCCCCTTCAATGTAGTGTGTTGCCCACCCACGCGGGATCAAGTCCTCAGAAAAGCCCTTATACACTCTAAATATTCTAATACGACATCTGACTCGATTGACTTTGTGATTTATCCCGCTACAGAGTTGTCAGGTTGTTTCGGCTACCTAGATCCAGTTCGACATTGCATCAAGTTCACAAGCCTACAAAAAGGTTACGAGTTCTGCACTACTCACACCAACCTTCTGCCAATCGGTTACAATTTGCCACCTCTCTTCAATTCTATCTTTGCCCGCCGCAAGTCCTCCGGACCTTTCATGATAGGTTTCATGTTACCATCATACCCGACCTTCCTCATCCATTCTTCCAAGCTTTTAATGCGATTCGGGTGAATTCGATCGAGTAAATCCATATCCGCTACTCCATCTACTTCGTCGTCCCAATGTCGCCAAAAAGCCGTGATGTTATCCCGCCATGAAAGTAGTGACTTGTCGCGAACTGCATTCGGACCTGCATACCAATTCACAGGCGCGTTAGGAAACGGCTCAGCAAATGGCAGATATTCCTCCAGGGACAAAGATTTGTGAAACCCTCTTTTACCCGTCACTTTTCTGAAAGTATTCGTAATGTCTTCAAAATTAACATATTCGGTGACAGCCTTCAGGTCCATCCCTGCCGACTCCGAGATATTATCAAAAATCCATAAGCTGTAATGACCAGTGTCGTCAAGCGCGATGAGAGGAATTTTGCCAGTTGCTGCATCAAAATGTTGAGTGCTTCCAGTAGGAGATGGATGAATGACTTACTCGCAGGATTGAGCCAAACAAATGAACCATCCGGTTGCTTTTTTGGGACAAAAACCCCATCAACAAGCATTTCCATGTACGGAACCGTTGTGAGAATGGAGCTTTTCATATCCCCTTGCCCTTGAGCAAGGATGAAATCCCTGACTCTGCCTTTGGTGTCTGAATGAGCCGCATGGTATCTTGTGTCCCAGTCCCCGTTCTTCAGAGTATAGGGCAAGCTTGCCCAGATGAAATGTTGCACACGCTCGTGTCTGGCAATTTCGTAAGTCCGAATACCATAGAATAGCTCCTCCTTCTCATTGAGGCTGAATCCGTCAGTATTTACCCATGCTCCGTACACGCCCTGCAATGCCCTGTGTAAGTCAGGCTGGTTGTCTTGTCTCCCTTCTATCAATATGACGTTCGGAAGCCCCGCAAGGTGCTGAGCACGCGAAGATTGAGAGTCGCGGGTCAAAATCCTTACACGGTAGCGTTTGCTTTGCGATAGGGCTAGATGGAAGAGATTAATTATATTATGACTTCACCTGGCAATCCATGTCTATCGCATACCTTTGACCACCATACTACCTTGAGCACCAGTACCACCGATGACGAGAATTTCCTTCATATCAGACATTTTGGTGCACAGGGTTGAGTTGGAATTTTGGTAGAGCATGTTCCGCTTAAAAGGACACCGGGGAACCAAGTTTGGATGGAGGGAGTCTGCGACATTTCCAACAATCTATTCTCCACAATACGCCATGATAGTGCTACCAACTTCCATTCAGATATTGTGATTATTCGCAATCGATGAATTGAAGTTGCAAACTTGTCAGTAAATATACACTACAGAATGATGGAGGCTACCTTGGGTACAAGATAGCTTCTGGGGTATACTAGTGGATACTAATAGTTGTAGTAAACATTGATAATACTCGTCCGGGAAAGTTGTAATGGGCCGAGAGCAACCAGATGAAAGCGGGAACTCGAGCCTTGAGCGTAGCGGGCCACTTGAAATCGAATCTCGATACAAGGAGCGCCTCGTCACAAGTTAAATGTTCAGTTTGAGCTCAGGGAGGCTGAGAGATTCCCCGGATCTAGCGAGCATCAGAAATCATCAATGAAGAGACTTGTTTGGCCATACTAGACCTGTTCCTTTTTTGGGATCACAACATTCATGGTGGAGCCGTGTAAGGACCTATCTATCTGTAAGTACTTGAGAGAATAATTGAAATTTCGTAGGGGGTCCAAATACTACACGAGACAGATCTGCGGGGATGTCGTAGTAACCCTGCTGGTGCTGGTTTGCAACTTTTTGCAACCGAAGAGTACCAAAGACCAAGCGATGACATCCTAAACTCCACTTGGCAATCCTGTATCAATGAGCAAGATCTCGATGGGTAGAATGAGGGGCGGATTCTGGGGTATGAATGTGCAGGATGACAGGATTCTAGCATGATACGTAGTGGTTGTTACTACTTACTAGGTACATCGTTCTACATGGTCCTTCTATACATTCATCATTATTCAGTGATACATAAATAAACCATTACCATTACTTAACCATAAATCCCTAATATATTTGTGACTAACATGAAAAACGTATCGATCCAAGAAAGCCCATTAGAACGAATACGACAGACAAGTCCTCCGATACGCATCTGTTGGCCACCCTCGCGGGACCAAATCCTGCGACAGCGGCTTCTTGTACTCAAACCTCACTTCCTTCACATGCCGTTTTAATAACTCTTCATCTTCTTTGCTCCGAAGATTATACTCTTCATTCAATATATCCCTCGACGATACAGTCGACGAACTGTCATCCGCAGCATTCACTCCAGCAGTATGCTGTCCGTTTTGATGGTTGTTCTGGTTTTGATTCTGATTCTGATTATTAACGTCGTTATCAGAACGAGTAGAACGTGGTCGCGGAGAAGGGGAAACACCGTATTGCGGGTCAAACACCAGGATTATGAGCGAAGCGATCGGACACCCGTGTTCTTTTCGGGATTTGACAAGTTTGGTGATGAAGATGGAGGCCAGATCGGGATCATGTTCAACGCTGAGAGTGGTGAGTCTCGGGCAGAGGACCTCGCAGCGGGAGTGGTCTCCACGAGGAGGCAAGGGGAAATTTTCTGGGTCTTGTTCCTCGTCCGTTGGAACTCTGTGCTTCGTATTTACAGCATTGAAAGTGGAACTCCCTGCTTCCTTCTGTCCTTCTTGGATTTCTCGTCTATTCCCGTCCTCAACATTGTTCTGACTCATATCCTTCTTCTTCGGGCCTTGTGACGACGTAGGCAATAACGCCGTTAACACACTTCTCGTCGTAGTGGTTGATTGATATGCCAAAATCCGCAACTCTTCCAAATTCTTTAGTTTGCCGAATATCTCCACCCAGACTGACGTCTTGAATCTATTTGCCTGGTACGAGCTATCCCGGAGGACGAATGATGTCACATTATGCAACGGATATCTTGGAAGCGTTGCTAGCGACTGACTCGCGCGGAACACACCGTAATTGTGCAAGGAATTAGACGAGCCAACGATCGCCGTAAAAGGGACGTATAGAAGGTCTCCGGGCTGAGCAACAGAATAATGAGTTAAATACCATTTTGTGATTCCTTGAATGTTGTGTAAATTGTTTGTATTCGCAGGAAGGAGCGCCGTCAAGTCGGTATCAGGGTTCGAGAAAACTGAACCCCAAATAAACACGTCGGCTTCTGGCGGAAGAGATATGTATGATAGGAACCTGGATATGGTAGACGTCGTTGGCCAACCTCCCAGATTTAATTGACGCATGCGAGGCAAATCAACGACACGGTCTGTGGCAGGTATCATATCCGTATTCGCAGGAAGTGTTGGACCGGCACGCACCAGAGCCAGCATCTCAAGCACAGGCGAATTTTGCAGAAAGTCGAGGAACGAGAGTGTGGTGGGACGATTAAAAGCTTGGTCCGACAGGGAAAGGGAAGTAAGGTTGTGAAAATAGGTTGTGGGCCAGACGGTAAAATGCTCTAAGGTTAATTCTTTGAGGGACGACATCTCCCCAGCAAAAATCGGAGGTAGGGACCCGTTAGTCACGTCTTTCCCGTCTGTACGAAGGGTCAAGCTGACTAGAGTCGGGGCTGGGTCCACGAAGAGGTTGTAGATCGGTGTGGTGGAATCTTCCCAAAGATCCGCTATGACGTGAAGTTCTTTGAACCGCGCGACATGTTTCAATAGCACATCAAGGGATTTCCTTCGTATTTTCGTCTCCTTAACACCGAGATACACCCTTAGCGGGGCTGCTCCAGACCGACACAGGTATCGCTCATGGACAACATTGTTCTTCTTATTATTCTCATCCTCCGAATCAATGAGAGTATTGTCTATTGTCGACCACAGTGTTGGTGAGCGAGCGATGATCCCCCGCCAGTGACGACAGACATGCAGGAGAGAGTACCATTCTCGGCCGTGATCTTCATATGCAGTGATATCGGGGAGAAAGCTCGTGAGTTGCATTTGGGCACCGGACATGATATTGCAAAGCAGTTCTGGGGGTAGTTGATTGATTTTCTGAGACGCATTCCGGCATCCTCGTACAGCGGAAGACGCAATTTGAAGTTTACGATCGAGGCCATCGAGCTTGGAGCACAGATTCAGCGTAAGTAAGGATAGTGAAAGCAGGGAATACGGCAAACCTCGGATTCCGGTAATTCGATGAGCCTGGTAACCTTTCGGTAAGCGGGATCAAATTTGCAGCTTTGGAGAAATATAAAAACTCACTGATTTTTTGCATATTTGCACTTGTACAAAATCGCGTTTACAAGCTGCTTGAAGCTCAGATCCGTCCCTGGTGGATTCTGTGGTGCGACCATAGCTGTTATCACGCAACTCAACGACAAGGGGGAAACATGAAAGTAGGAGTGAGAATCTGAGAAGCGATGAAATTACGACTTTTCATCAACATGTGATCACGGCAAGCGAATCGGACTTCGCAGGAATAACTTGAGTGTCATTTCCATGTTTACTCATAGAGAAGTGCCCAGAGATTGATTGCAATACATCTGTTCTAACTGACAGAGAAGAATTGAGATTGAATGTATGAGCAATGTATGAGCAGTGGAGAAAAGCCTCTGAGCTCCTCTGAGTAGTTCTGAGTTCGCAATACAAATGCCAATGTCCCAATGAACGGCCGAAGATGTTTAAGAACAGATAAATGAACACGAAGATGGTATGGTGTGGTGTATGCATGTACCTGTTTCCAGAGATGAATTGGCCTGAATTGGAATTGGGATCTACATACAATTAAGTATGATAAGCAATCATCAGATTTACCCTCGCAACTCCTCGCAATCTCTCGGGCGCACTCACCTTCATCATTTCTTCATCTGTTGTTCCACTGATTCCCATTCTTCAACCACTGTTCCGATCCGTGCTGTGAACTCCACCAAATCCGTTCTCAAACCCACAAAAAATCTCGACCACTTCTCCATATCATTCACATTCTCTTCAGAGGGTGCGACATAAATATCGTGAGTCTTTTGCAGGTTTTCAAAAGCTTGAAAGACTTCTGAATGGGAAGACCTCAGCGATGATGACGGCGTAACTTCACGCATGATTTTAACGATTTGTTTCGTGATTTTGAGTACACCAGCACGTCCTCGTGCAATGGCAGAGTTTTCGGGCACGGATGCGGATTGGAATATCTACCAGCGTTTCAGTACATTTAGCACATATACAGGCTCAGAGCTCACCGCAGCGAAAGTTTCCGCTTCCGTTGGCGGTCTTGCAGCTAGATACATGATGATCTGGTTGGCCAGTAGATAGGCCCGCCAAAAACTCTCTTGGTCTTGACCTGATGGAATCGGTGGAAGGGACTCAGACGAGTCGGCCATCATTTCTAAAGCTTGTAAAAGCTTCTCTGGAGAGTAAGATACTTCGGAGCCATGGTGTAAAGGTATATCTGTGGCATAAGGTCGGTGTGAACTGAAGACTTGAAATCGTCAGTGTGAAAAGGAGGAGAATTATTCGTAAGGGCAATACCACTTGATACGCGTTTTTTGCTCGGAAATAAACGATGGACAGGTACGGGCTGGCATAGAGACCGTCTAGCGAAGCTCCGAGTCCCAGCGCGGAAAGAACGAAGAAACATGGCAATCCGGAGCAAAGAGGCGTTTTTCCCACAGCTAACAATAATTTGTCTTCATCCAACTGCCAACACCTTTGACCGCTAAATTCTCTATACCTTGTAGATGTCTTTGAGTGGAATTACTCCTGCCTCACCCCCGTCCCGATACGAAAGGCCCTCTTCCAGATCCTCGGGCCGCTCAATACGTGCACCTAGTCCTGCGCTTTCTATTGATAGTCCAGGTCAGTAAATCTCCGTTGTACCATATCATCAAGGTTTGACTACGCCGCAGTCGCGGTGCGAAACCAGATATCAACGCTGAAACACAATATCAGACAGCAGCAAGCCCAAGTAACTGGCTTGGAAAATCATATTCTCCGTGGCCCACGTCCTTACCCCAATTTACCCGATTCAATGTCAAGTTCAACACCCAATCTGACTTCCCCTCCGCCTTCATCTTACTCTGGTCGCTCTCCGACACCCAATGGGTCGTCACCCACGAAAATGGCACGAAGAACGAGTTTCGAAGTCCTACAAGGAATAGCTGGCCCAGATTCCAATCTACCGTTACCCATTGCAGGCAGGCGCGACCTCGGCCACAGTGTGAATGGTAGCTTGGATGAAAATGGTACCAAGGAAGGGGTGCCGATGACCAGTCCCACTGCATACAAAAGAATATCGAGTCCAACTCGTACTTTGAGTAGTGTGTATTATTATCCTATTTGAACACGAAATTCACCCAACAAAAACTCTACAGGAATACCAGTATCTTCTGTAGGTGTGTCAGGATCTTGTCTTTCATCTAACTTTCCGTCCTAATCTATATACTTATAATATCCTGACTTCCCAGGTAATGCTCGAGCGTTGGCTGAGGAAGGAGCTCCTACTCCTTCCACTAGCTCTTCATCTCATCTCCATTCTGCAATCATCGATGCATCCTTAACCTCACCAACTTCACCCTCACTTCAACTGCCGCCATCACCGAACACTACGAACCGACGAGCGTCACTTACACCTGGAGGCACAACCAAGGTTTTGGCGGATCTTCAGGCTGGTGTCGTCAATGCACGGAACGCACTGGAAAATACGAAAGCCCAGTTGAGGTTGAGCCAGCGGAGTGTGGCTATGCTCACGAGAATGACGGAAGATCTGAAGGAGGGAAGGGAGAGACTGAGATTGGAGAACGAAGGTTTAAATAACGTGGTAGCGAGGAAAGAGAGACTATTGCAGGAAGTGCGTACCCTTTAATCCATCCCATCGTTTCCTTGTTCTTATATCTTCACAGGTCCTCGAACGCGCGCGCAAAGCCGAAACAGACGCCACTCAGCTCCGCTCCCAGCTTAAATCCGAAACTTCCCAATCCAAAAAGAGCCTCCGAGAAATGGAAGTCACCCTCGCCGAATCAACCGCTCTATCACAGAAATCCGAACGAGAGTATATCACTCTCCGAGAAAGTCACAAACATTTAACGGAATCATGGAAATCCGATACCGAACGTCTCCGCGACGAAATCCGTAAACGGGAAGAGAAATGGAAAGGGGAAGCGGAGACATTGGGTAAAAAGTATCGGAAGCTTGTGGAGGAGGTGCAGGCTAGTCGGAAGGGCGAGGAAGTCGTGAAAATTTTGAGGGAAGAGGATCAAAACAAGGCGAAGGAGATTGAAGATAGGTGGATGAAGGAAATTGATAAAATGAAACAGGATGTGGAAAACAATGAAAAAGATAGTAAGGAGGACAGTGAGACTGCCAGGTAAGTTTTCCCTCAACTTCGAATCACAATTACTCGATACTGATCTGTAATGCGGTGGACAGGCAACTCAGCGCCGAACTCGCTCGTTTACGACGGTTAATGCAGAACGCAGGAAGAGCACTAACTAATGATGAGCTGGATTCATTGCATACCCCTTCTTGATTTTGTATATATTGGTGCCACCGCGCACCCACGTCTAGCGGGGCTCTCCCTAGACTGTACATGCATGAATTTTTCATACAACTATCCCAATTTCGCATTATACAACTTGCATAGGAACTTTTTCTAATAGATTACGAGCAATGATACGTCTGTCTGCCGAAGGTTTACTGCCAAATGTTCACTTAGTCGAGATATTGGGAGGAAAAATCTCATTTGCGGATGCAAAAAAGTGAATCAGTAGCCCACCGCGAGGGTCGAACTCGCAGCCTTCAGATTGATCCGCCCAATACAAACGTAAAAGTCTGACGCTCTATCCGATTGAGCTAGGCGGGCCATAACTATTGTGGAAAACAAAATATTAGATATTGAACCACCAAACCTTCCAATTCCTCCCCACCGTCGCACGGTTTCATTCGCATTTTGCCATTGCAGCTGCAGGTACCAGAGGGTGAAGACGAGCTCAAGAATGGAAAAATATTCTTGACCTAAAAAGAAAATCAGTGAGTGACTCTCAGTCCCTGTCCTTACTAATATACCTCGACTCAAATTTCACAAAGCGTCAAGAGTCCAACGTATAGATTCTGCCTCCGGAGACGATGTCCTGGCATTTTTTCATCTTACCTAAGAAGAAGGCGGGCCTTTGGGAGATACCAGAAACAAATATGGATCAGTATTGCCGAAGTTCAATCGTAATGTACCTGCGCAACCGCTCAATCTCAATCTCATCAATATCCCCCAGTCAATCTCCATCTTAGTCGTTGTAAGCCAGCCCGAGTATTGTCAAAACCTGCCAACAACATCCCCGCTTGTTGTCCCGGAAGAGAGGATACTTATCCGCAGTGCATGATCAAAGTCGAAGAATCGTTACCTGTCGCTCTCAAATTCTTCAAGCGATAGAGTGGAATCATTCAGACTAGAACTTCAGTATTTTTTTGTGGAAAGGACGCGTCGATGAATCTCGTGCTCTGAATAAAAAAGTCGTGTGTGTGTGTGGATACACATACCATGGCCCGTTCTGTCGTCGCTGATAACAAAATCATGGTCAACTCACTCGAGGAAATCACCGCCAGCAAATTGCAGATGTGTTCCAGTTCCTGTCATGATGAGCTTGATGAGCTTTCGGTCTGGAGTTCCGAGGCATATGAAACGTTTCTTCAACTTCCGGTCCAACCAGAACCTTCTAAACGTTGATATTGTCCTGCTTGAACTTTGTCTTGTCTCATCGAATCGGGCTGCGTTGATCCGCTTCCCTGCAGCCTCTACTGAAAAGATTTATATGCCCCTGCGGTATGGTCTGCCGAGCCCAAAATTTTCCAAGTTCTGCTCTTACCCATTTTGAGCGTCACCCAACATGCTTGCAGAAGCCAGGACTCCCGTCTGTCTACCGGATGGGCGATAAGGACTTCCCATCAGGTGCAGTTTGACGTCCACTCCCTGCCATCGACTGCTTTCACCAGATAATCACCAGATAATCCCCATTCCTTAGGTGCTTTTGCTAGGTCTTAAGCTTGTGTGCTTGGGGAGAACGCGAATATGGGTGCAGATTTTACCGTGAATACAAAATGCTTGTGGTGACCCACCTGGCGTTTTGGTTCACCCTCTTCAGGGCACACAAGCAGGTCTCTCCCGCTCTGCTCCCGCGGAGACTGGGTTACGCAATCTTTCTGGCCAGATTTATGCATCCTGAGATATGCCTCAGCATTTAGGTCGAGAAAAAAAAGGGTGGCATTTCTTCGAAGGAAACATGATGCTGCTTCTGTGTCCATCCCGCAAGCGTTTGCGTGGGGCAAAAGAAATCTACACGTCGATTGGGAGGTCATCCGGATTTCCTACTGAGGTTGAATTCGCGATACGAATGAGGGGGGTTGTTGTCTGTAGAGCTAGTGAGTGGCGGTTCGGCGCTAGTTCAACAGGTGAACAGTCGTTATGTTTTCACCCTGATTTTACTGATGATTTTGCTCAAGTTAGAGAACAATGAATCCGCTTTCTGATTTTTAGATTGTATCCTACAGCGGTCCAAGTAGATGCTATATGCTTTATAGCCTACTCACACCCAACTACAATGGTCCCTTCCAACCCTAAAGGGAGGGGCCAAAGCATTGAGTGGATTTTTCAGAGGTCGGAAACCTTGACAATCCGACTAAAGATCTGATAAAGAACAATCGAAACAATGATTTGGTTTGAAGGTCATTTTTTGAGTCATATGCCTCTTTTGGGAAATATTGGTGCCACCCGTGGAACAAACAAACAGGTAAAAGCAAGTTATATTTCTCTTTCTACATAATTCGCTTTTCTCCAGCCCAAAGTTGACCCTTGGTTGAATTTGTTTGGCCATCCGCAAAGGGTATCTTTTATCTCGACATTAGACCTTCAATTGAGCGCTTCCACCATTAGGCGGTGTTTGTTTCCTGCCTTGCTTCTTTTTCTTCTCCTTCCTCAACGTATAAATTCGCCTGCGATCTACTATATATTTGTCGCGCTTTTTCTCATCAGTCCTAGAATCATGCCTCGCGCTGTGAGTATCGTTGCTCATTTCCTGTGACCTGGTGAAATTGAGGGAGGTTCTTGTTTCGTAGAGTCCCACCGACGGTAGCGATCCTCGAGAGTGTCCTGAGTGTCACAGAATTCTTGCACGCAAAGGTGACTTACCGAGACATCTACGAACCCATTTGGACCCAGTAACGAAAGATTCATTGTACGCCACACACTGAGTCCCCTGGCTTTGACTCATCACTGACCGAATCTTCAGGTCATATAAATGCCCTTACGATGGCTGCACGTTTTCAAATCTACAGAAATCTAACGTCAATACGCATTTAAGGACTCAGTGAGTAGTTTGTTTGATCTTATTGCAATATGCTTGAATCACATTACAGCACCAACGAAAAAAGCATTGTTTGCCCGGACGTTGATATATGTGGGTTCGCTACAAGCGATCCTGCTGCGCTCACCCGTCATCGGAAACGACGCCATGATTATGTTCCGAGGCCTAGGAAGCGCCGTGCTGTAGCCTCCCAGCCTGCTCCTATTTCTCCAACCGAATCCTCTGTGACAAGCTCGGACGTGGTCCCTAATACCATTGGATCTCTTGCTCCTGCCACTGCTCCTGTGGGTGTCGATCTCAGCCTTCCTACTGTCACTATCCCTGGGTTGTTTGCTTTTCCCGTCTTCACCCCTGCCACAATCCCTCATAACTGCGACATCTATGGAATGCTCCGGCCTTCGGTGTCATGTGAGAAGAGCTCCGAACTCTCCGACCTCGTCAACGCTCCCTGTAGTGACGGAGTTTTCTGGGGACCCCTTACTCGCTCTCTGCAGCCGAAAATCCTTCTACCTGCCTATGACAGCGCTCCCCCCCTACACACCACGTCTGTGCGACTTTCTTCGAAGCACGACCTCAATAGATGGATTGTTCTCGCACCAACTAGCTACACTAGTACCGCTATTTGGAACTCAGAACTGCCTGAACTTTACATAGCAGTTGGGTCAGTGACTATCCTGGCATATCTCTGGCTGTTCAAACGACTCTGTTCCACATTTCAGAACTTCCTTGGCCCGGTCACGCCGCAGGCTGAGTGTTCCTTCGACAATTTACATGGCTTTCTGAGAGACAGCTGTAATGTCCCGACTGCCTCAGATGTTTTCTACGATGAAGATGATGCTATAGTTGTTCAACAATACGAAGAGGAAAACGAGCATGACGCCGTCGCCAGACTGAGTGGCGCATCAGTTGTCTAGATTCATCTTCTCGGTCGAGTTACTTTCAAAACGCCCAAGGCCCACAGTGGAATTTTCTAATTTTCTTCAGTTGTCCAACCATTCACTTCATCACATCATACTATCCTTCTTTCCTCCCCTATCTCTTCTTTTAGATAGTAGACCTCGTGTTTCCTAGTGTTTCCCTTTTCTTTCTTGATCAAACAGTGCAAATACTAGGTTGGCACTTCATACTCAGAAATGCGCAGTATTTACTTCAAGTTTGAATTGTTCGTACTATCACATGTAACTGCAGCGGTCTGTTAGACCTACTTCATGTATCCATGTACAACTTATGTGCTAAGAGCTCGTCTGGTATTCGAAAAACCTTCAGTTTAATGACTGATCTGTTAGCAGCGGAGAAATAATCCAAATTGACTGCGTACATAAGGCCAGAAATGTGTTGGAATCCATCACAATCTGCGACTTGCCATTCAGAAAATATATCTTCAGCTATCCTTGATCATCAACCATGGGAAGCCAGTGCGTTCTTCAATTGAAAGCCTGTATAATGTTCGTGGAAATTTCCAGAAAGTGGCCAAAGTGGACTGTATGATCGCTAGATCTAGAAATTATACTGTGAATTGTAACCATATAATCATTTCGGTATGTCCAAGAAAACTTGATCTCCCCAGTAGTAACATGCATTCGCATGTGAGCCTCCTTCGTCCGATCCAAGTATGTCTCACATGTGGTGCTCGCTTCGAAATTCTAGTTTCGAGGGGTGTCGGTGCTGGCGCACCTCCGTAGAACAATTATGAGAATTCTGAGTACATCCACTGGACACAATCTTGCCGAAGGATGTAAGATAGACAGTCGCGAGTCGCGACTGAACTGAATTCGATGACCAGAGATTTACAGGGGATTACCAAAAACGGCGGTGGCTGTGACCTCGTGGGATTTGCGAATATAGAATTGACGATATTTTTCACCCTATCACTGCATGCAATGACTAATAAGTTTGCGCAGCTTAGCTAAAACTTATAAGATACTGTCGAAAAATGAAAGCCCGATAAGATTGCGGACTTATGA